>PVHP010007083.1:0-58022 GCA_004024765.1 Zapus hudsonius
AAACCTATACTCACTCTATCAAATATATAATTTTTTAAAAAGAATCTCTTTGTGCATGTTTATATATCTCAAATGTTATTCCTTAAGATTACAAAATAAATAAATCAATACTGATAGTAAATCTGCAGTATTCAAAAAGTAACCATCTGCATTAATAATGAAAGTTTTATGTTCATTTAAAATTTTGTTAAATTAAACAAAATTTTTTAAACTACCCTCATTATTTTCATGTTCATTTCAAGATGATCTTACAGATTTTGCAAATGGTCTAGAACCTCTCCCAATGTTTCTTTCTGCATGTAAATGGCTAAACTTACAATAGGAGCAGAATACAACAGATACTCCAGTAATCTATACCCAAGAAGAAAATGCCAAGTAAAATAGTATTTATCAATGCGATAACTCACTTTGGATTATTTGTCATTTATCTTATAAGAAAGATTACTCCTCAAAAGTTGTTCAGCATTTAATAAAATTATCATGCAATCACCCACTTTATGAAAACTCTAAAGAAAACGCTCTCCCCAAATATTTTTAGTATTATTTGAATGTGTAAAATACTCTTTGAAGCACTACTTTTATAATTGAATATTGGAGCACATTAATGAGTCTTTAAATCAATTCAATAAGGTTACACGCAGCAAAAAGAAGAGGGCTGGAGAGATGGCTTGGTTGTTAAGATACCTAGCCTGCAAAGCAGAAGGGTCCAGGTTTGGTCCCTCAGTAACGATGTGTTTTGTAATAAACCTTGGGTGGGTCTCTGATGTTGCTCACAGGAAGGAAGCCTTCTCAGTAGGGGGCAGGATGTAAAGAAGGCTCAGGAAAGCTAGAAACAAACTTTCCTTCCTGGAAGAGTACTACAGGAAGTAAATTCCAGAGACCAGACTCACAGAGAGTCAACAAATCTGGGAAGAGTTGAAAGACCCTGCCCTAAAGCTATACAGATTATCTCTCTTCCCCCTGCCTGTTTGCTGTTGTGTGTGTGGTGTGGTGGTTTTTCTCTCTCTGGTTGAACTGTGAAAAGGGGGGGCAGACACTTTTGCCATGATGGAACTCCCCCTCAATCTGTAACTTCAATAAATCCCTTCCTCCCATAACTGTGCCTAGTTTGGAGGTTCATCCCAGTGGCGTGTGGCTGATTATGACACCATGTAAAGCCAGATGCACAAGGTGGTACATGCATCTGGAATTTCTATGCAGTGGCTAGCAGCTCTGGCACACTAATTCTCATATTTTCTCTCTCTCTCTCTTGAATAATAAATAAAATATTTTAACATATTTTTAAAAAGAAATGTAGTATAGTTAAATATTTTTGGGAAACTTTTAGTTGCTTTTATAGTTACTGGAATGTAACATGAAGTGTTTGTTGTTTATTTGTTGTTCTGAGTCATAGCTGAAATAAGTGTAAAACCCTACTGTAAAATCTTAACAAAAATCTCAACATAAGTTCTTCTAAATTTATATAATCTCATCTTGAATAAAATATAATTTCTGCTGTTGGCTGTTTTTCTAAGATGTAAGAATAAGTCTTGGCAAGTCTAGTGATACATTATGATTTTGTTTGTGTTTAGTGGAATTTGTATTCCACTGAACTAGGTATCCCAGACTCTCCAAAGCAACTCAGAATGTTAAAGCCAATGGCAGTCACATATTTATAAGAAACAGATTAGAGGTCAAGAGGCAAAGAAGTATATGCCTAAGGGCTACACGGTGAGTGTTTGAGCTGGTATCAGAAATCCATCCCTAGCCCTCAACATATAAACTGCATAAAATCACCAGAAGGCTATATTGTGATTTAATTATTAACCTCAGTCAATTGTATATAACAGTTATAAATGCAAAGCTTTTATGAGAATTCATATTTAGAAATGAACATTTATTTAATTCTTTTCTGAACATACATTATTTTTTAAATTTCTCTGGTTACTGAATGTTATTTATAGTTCATATAATTTAAGTAAATACTCTCTTTGAGACTATACTTGTAAAGCCTTGGGTTTGTTTCATTGGATTATTTTTAAATCAGCTGTTTCTTGAATGAAACTACACTGTAACCACAGCCATATCACCCCTTGATGTTGTCTGAAATGTCTCATAACTGCTGTACTTAAAATCCAAACAGTAAATTTATTCAAAGGAAAGTTTTGAGATATCACAATGAAGTTCAAGCACTGTGAAATTGAGGGCTTCATGTACTCCCTTATTTATTTAATAAACAAATGTTATAAAAATCAGACTGATTAAAAGTTTAAAGATAATCAGGAACCTGAAATATGGTTCCTCTTGCTTCCAAGTTTGATGGCCTAAGCTACTAAAAAATGAGAAAGTTAAGAGAAATATTTTCTTTTAAAAGTTTAATTTTGTACTTTGCTAAATGAGCTCTGTTTCATCATCCCTGCTTGTTTTTTATTTTTCTTTTTATCCACTATTATTTAACTTTCTTTCTTTCTTTCTTTCTTTTTTTTTTTTTTTTGAGGTAGGGTCTCACTCAAGCCCAGGCTGACCTGGAACTCATTCTGTAGTCCCAGGCTGGACTCAAATTTACAGCAATCCTCCTTCCTACCTCCCAAATGCTGGGATTATAGGCATGTACCACCAAACCCTGCTTATTTAACATTTCTGAAACATAGGACAAAGTAGTAAAGCAAAGAGCTGTGGGTGTGGGAAAGGAGAGAAAACTGCCATTCACTGTAATTGGCATAAATTAATGCAGAGAAATTTTTGAATTTTTTAAATCATACTACAAACATTTAGAGAATAAAGTATTAGGGGACAAATTTAATATGCAGAATTAATATAAAAAGCAAGAGTATATAATAGAAGAAAGGCTACTTATAACTGGGCCCCAAAAAGGAGGATAAAACCCTATAAAGAATGAGAAACAAAAGCAAGCAAACAAACAAACAAAAAAGTCTCTAAAGCAATGTCAAAAAGGCTACAGAAGAATAAACTTGTAAAAAGATATATCATCTTCATTCACAGAAAACCAGAGAGGTCATGCCTCCCTCAGTTAATTTTGTTTTTGGCTTTTTGAAAACTTTCATTTTAAGAGAGACAGACAGTCAGAAAGGGCATGCCAGGGCCTCTAGCAGCTGCAAACAAACTCCAGATGTGTGTACGGGGGAAGAAAACCCAGGTCGTTAGGCTTTGCAGGCAAGAGCCTTAACCCGAGCCATCTCTCCAGCCCTCCCTTAGTTAATTTATACATACAATGTAATAAACAAAAATACCAAAAATTTTGTTTTTAAAATATATTTTTAAATATTTTATTTATTTACAAGCAGAGATAGACAGAAGAGAGAATGGGCATGCCAGGATCTCTAGCAGCTACAAACAAACTCCAGATGTACCCACCACTATGTGCATCGGGCTTAACACGGGTATGGGGGAATCAAATTCAGGTCATTAGGCTTTGCAGGCAAGCGCCTTAACAGTTGAGCAATCTCTCCAGCCTAGCTTCTTCTTTCTAACCAAGTAAGTTTATTCTGAAAGATATGAGGAAGAGATGAAAAAGTCCAGTAATAATCTAAAATACGTAAAAAAGATACTGTACATCTCAAGCCAAATAGAAAAGATAAACAATTCAAGAGCTAAAGAAAATATATTAAAAATCTCTTGCTGGGTGTGGTGGTGCATGCTTCTAATCCTAGAAGGATTGCTGTGAGTTTGAGGCAAGCGTGAGACTGCATAGTGAGTTCCAGATCAGCCTGGACTAGAGCAAGACTCTACCTTGAAAAAAGAAAAAAAAAAAAAAGCTCTAAAATGTTCAGGAGACTACATTCTATCCAAATAAATCTGAAGTTTTAAATAGTTACAATAAAATATAAAAGTATTAAAAGAAAATATGTGAGAATTACTTTCAACCCTTGGAATGGGAAAGGCCTTTCTAACTCAGGATCATAAACCAAAAAAAAAACGAGACTGTCTCGAAAGAAAAATGAATGAATGAATATTTATCTCTATGCACTACTGGAAAGAGTACTAAGATAACTGTTAAAGGGAAAAACAAGATGTAGGAGAATATAATATATTCTTGAAAACCAGATGGAAGAGTTTAAATCTGTTCTAACAATGAGTCAGAAAAAAAAAAGCCTTTAAATCTTCATGACTAGAACTGAAAGAGGGTTATGACTATTTTAACAAAATGAATTACTGTGCAGTCACTAGTACATGCCTTACCAACAGCTGACAGAAGATGCCTTCTATTACTAACAGTGGTGCAAAGTCTCATACCAACTAGCATGGAAAGTTTGTAAATTGTGTTTGACTTCCTTTCAAAGCCAGGTCAAAAGGACCAAGATGGTGGATGAGAAGCAGCACTGCCAGGACTCTCTCCATAAAGGTTTGATTTTCCAGCTGGGATCCAACCCCAGACCCCAGCAAGCCCTGAACAATAGCCCACCCTCTCCCCAGCTCCTGCACCAGCCCAGACAGGGTTCCCCAGCAGCTTTCTGCTCCACAGAGAAACGGAGAGCCGCCCCTCCCCCACCCCAAGCTCCCGCCATTGCCCACTGTCTCCTCCCAGCTGCTTCCCCAGCCCTTGCCTGCTGAGCAATTCTCCTTACCCAAGCCCCTTCCCTCTATTGCCCGATCCTTGGGCACACTTGTCTCCCCGACCCACCTGCATAAACAGGCAGACTTGCTCCTTGGACAAACTGACCTAGCTCAGTTCCTAGAAGCCCACTCCGGACTGTACCTGCCAGGCGGGGCCAGAACTCTGCCAGATACCTGGGAACCTCTGCCACAGCTAGGAGGGCAGAGGCCGGTTCACGTGGGCACCAGGGACCACCGCCACTGCCAGGAGGGCAGAGGCGGCTTCAGCGGGCACCAGGGACCTCGCACCACTGCCAGGAGGGCACAGGCAGCTCAGGCGGGTACCAGGGACCATGTACCACTGAAGGAAGGGCAAAGGTTGGTCCAGGTGGGTATCAGAGGTCAGGTTCTTCCCAGGTCAAAACACTTATAAAGTCTGGAAAGGGGTCCACAGAATATCGGAGGAGCTCGGAAAATAAGTGGGGGAGGGGAAGATCGGAGGCACTCAGAGAGAAGGGAATGGAGGGAAGGGAGCTATGCTTGGAAGCAGGTCCATCCATCATGAAATCAGCCAAGGGGAGGCAAGAGGCACTGCCCCTAGTAGCAGACCTGCTTGTTGCAGGCTGGTAAACATTCACTGACTTTCATTAAAATTTTTTTTCTTTTCATATATATATATATATATATATTCTTTTATTTTATGTTTTTTAATATATTTCAAGTGGCTTATTTTTCTCTTATACCAGGCTTTCACCTGTATTTCTTTCCCTCTTTCTTTTTTATTTTTATTTTTATTTTTTTTCAATATCTCAAGTCCTTTATTTTTCTCTTATATCAGGCTTGCACCTGACTTCTTTTTTTTTTTCTTTTTTCTTATTTTTAACAAATAAAGAAACCCGAGTAAACAGATTACCTGAGCTATACGAAGCTCTCACCAGACTCTTGAATCTGGGCGGCTGGCGCTGGGTGGGAGCGTGGAATCAGTACAGGTCCACCAAGTACTGGCCAAGGAGAATCTAGAGCCCTGAATCTCTACCTCAAGTGGGGGAGATAGCATTCTGGATCTGCTTGCTGCAGTCAGGTGGGAAAACACTGGGCTCTATAGTTTGGGGTGCTGGGCTGTTTCTACTGCAGCATACCAATCGGGGATAGGGGACTAGGAGGTGGCTCTAAGACTAAACAGTCACATACAGAGGGATCCAGACAGATAAAGATCTGAGCGTGTCTGGGGGCAGAACATCCCGATAGGAAAGACCTCTGTTCAAGATCAAACCTGGTGATCATTCCACTGGAAGCAAGGTGGGCTGAACAGCACTCCTCAGGGTGCCTGAGTCGTACTCCCCTACCTGGATATGGGCAGAAACCAACGAAAAAACCCACAGAAATTAAAGACGGAACTCCCCAATTCAGGGCCCCTAGTCCCATTATGGAACAGAAAGTGGCAAGGAAGTGGAAACAACAAATATACAGTCCCAAAGAGAGAATAATATGGCTCCTGACCATGACTGCAATGCAAACATGAAGCAGTTAATGACTGATATGGGAACTATGAAAAAAGACACGAATGAGATGAAGCTCAACAACACAAGCATAGACTCCAGACTGAATTTAATGGAGAGAAATATGAATGAATTCAAAAACACATTAAGTGAATTGAAGGTGAACCAACTACGGGAGGAGCTAAACAATCAATTGATTAAATTTGATGAGGATTTAAGAAAACTTAAAAATGATTTTCAGGAATCCCTAGCAAAAACAAAAATAGACTGGAAATTGGATCTTACCAAAGTTTTGGAGACTATAAACAAAATTATAGCAGAAACCAAAAATGAAACCGAATTGTTAAAAACCTCCCTTGAATCAATCAGTCCCAGAGTCGACAATCTGGAGGACAGACTCTCAGACGTTGAGGATAAGACAGAAGGAATTAATAAGAATGTCACAGGTTTCAATAACTTCAACATTCAAGGGACCCAGAGGACTCCAAAGAGACAGGACATGAAGAGGAATTCTCCAAGACACATTTTAATCAATATGCCTAACATAGAAAGCAAAGAGAAAATACTCAAAGATGCAAGAGAAAAGCAAACCATAACTTAAAAAGGAAAATCCATCAGACTTACCTCAGACTTCTCATTAGAAACCATGAAAGCCAGAAGGGCTTGGAATAATGCTTTTCAGGGCCTAAAGAAGTATGGCTTTCAACCTAGATTACTGTACCCAGCAAAGCTATCCCTCATAATAGATGGAGAATTCAAAGTGTTCCATGAAGTAAACCAACTCTATGACTATTTGAACACAAAGCCAAATTACAGAAGATTCTACAGGACATACCACACACAGAAGAAACAAGATATCTACCTCAGAAGAGTACCAGAGATCAGGCACGACAATCACAATCAGTGTGCTAATAACAGCAGCACAGACACCAAACTCCATTAACCCTTAAACATGGCAGGGCTTAGAGCAAACCTCACAGTTATATCTCTGAATATAAATGGACTTAACTCCCCTATAAAAAGATACAGACTTGCAGGGTGGATCAGAAAAATGGACCCTTCCATCTGCTGCCTTCAGGAAACGCACCTTACCTCTAAAGACAGCAATCTTCTTAGAGTATAAGGATGGAAAACAGTTTGTCAGGCATGTGGAAGTAAAAAGTAAGCGGGTGTGGCTACATTAATCACTGACAAAATAGACTTTACACCAACATCAATTAAAAAGGATAATGATGGTCACTTCTTACTCATCAAAGGAATGATCCAACAGGAAGATATCACCATCATTAACATATACACACCAAATTTGGGTGCAACACAGTTCATAAAGGAAACCCTACTCAAAAATAAAGCAGAAATAGAGTCTAATTCCATCATAGTAGGAGACTTTAATACACCTCTATCATCCTTAGACAGATCAACCAAACAGAAGATCAGCAAGGACATAACGGAGCTCAATAATACCATTGACCAGCTGGGGATAACAGGTATTTACAGAATGTTACACCCCAAAGACACAGAATATACATTCTTCTTAGCAGCACATGGGTCCTTTTCTAAAACTGATCACATCCTAGGTAATAAATCATCCCTAAACAAATTCAGGAAGATTGAAGTAGTTCCTTGCATCATATCAGACCATAATGCATTCAAGGTAGAAATTAACAATGGAACAGGAACCAGAAAATGCACAAAGTACTGGTGCCTGAACAATTCACTCCTAAAAAATGATTGGATCATCCAAGAAATAAAACAGGAGACCCCTAAGCTCACAACCTTAAAGCAGCCTTAATACTCATCCACCACGACTCAGGGAACTATGCGGAAGAGGGGGCGGAAAGATTGTAAGAGCCGTGGTGGGGGAGATTATCCAGAGGCATGGCCAGGAGAACCTAGCTAAATTCTAGGCTATCCATGGTCCCCTGTCACAAGGAATGATCCAGACGACCCATGGAGGAGGTTATCTAGTGGAGGGGGGAGGGAAGGGCAGTGGGAAATTGGCGATAACAACTCATTGTTTGCCCACTTAATGTTGTAACTCATTATGGACAATAAATTTAAAAAAATAATAATAAAAAAATAAAATCTCAAAAAAAGAAATAAAACAGGAAATTCAGAATTTACTAGCAGTAAATTATGATAACACATCTTATCAGACCTTGTGGGACACAATGAAGGCAGTTCTAAGGGGGAAGTTCATTGCACTAAACGCCTTCATATCAAAGACAGAGATCGCAAATCAATCATCTAACCACCCACCTAAGATCATTGGAACAGATGGAAAAAGCTAACCCAAGGAGCTCAAGACGAAAGGAAATTAAAATCAGAGCTGAGATTAATGAATTGGAAATCAAGAAAACGATTAAAAATAGATAAATCAGAGTTGGTTCTTTGAAAAAGTCAATAAGATTGACAAACCCCTGGCCAATCTAATCAAACGAAGAACCGAGAAAGCCCAAATCAACAAAATCAGAAAGGACAAGGGGGAGATCACAATAGATCCCAAACACATTGGAAGTATCATCAGGTCATACTTCCAAAACCTCTACACTCCACAAAAGTAGAGAACCTGGAAGAAATGGATAAGTTTTTGGACACCTACCAACTACCAAAGCTTAACCCAAAGCAGATAAAATCACTAAATAAACCTATCACATCAACAGAGATTGAAGATGTAATCAAAAACCTTCCAAAAAGAAAAGCCCAGAACCAGATGGTTTCTCAGCTGAATTCTACCAAGCCTAATCATAGAGCTGAAACCACTCTTTATGAAGCTTAGAAAAAAAGGGAAGGCTTCCAAAAACCTTCTATGAAGCTAACATTGCTCTAATCCCCAAACCAGGCAAGGATACAACAAAAAAAGAGAACTACAGACCCATATCTCTGATGACTTAGATGCAAAAATCTTGAACAAAGTCCTAGCAAACCAGATACAATGCTACATCAAAAAGATTATCCATCCTGACCAAATTGGCTTCATCCCAGAGACGCAGGGATGGTTCAACATAAGCAAGTCGATAAATACAATCCACATTAATCAGATCAACCACAAAAACCACATGGTTATCTCAATAGATGCGGAGAAGGCTTTTGACAAAATTCAACACCACTTCATGTTCAAAGCTCTGGAAAGAATAGGCATAGACGGCCTATACCTCAACTTATTAAAGACAATTTACAAAACTCCTAAAGCACAAATCGTTCTCAATGGGGAACGACTCAAGGAGTTCCCACTCAATTCAGAAACAAGACAGGGGTGTCCACTCTCACCACTGCTCTTTAACATAGTGCTTGAAGTTCTAGCCCAAGCGATAAGACAGGAGAAGGGCATAAAAGGGATACAAATTGGAAAGAAATTAAACTATCCCTCTTTGCAGATGACATGATCCTTTCTATATCAGACCCAAAGAAGAGTATCAGTAACCTCTTGAAGGTGATTAATGCTTTCAGCAACATGGCAGGATACAAAATTAGCACACAAAAATCAGTAGCCTTTCTATATGCAGAAGACAAGCAGACAGAAAAAGACTTCAGAGAGACTGTCCCATTTTCTATAGCCTCAAAGAAAATCAAATACCTTGGAATATCACTAACCAAAGTTGTAAAGGACTTATATAAGGAAAATATTGAAACACTCAAGAAGGAAATAGAGGAGGACGTGAGAAGATGGAAAGATATTATATGCTCATGTTAGGGAGAATCAATATAGTAAAAATGGCAATCCTGCCAAAAGCGATTTACAGATTCAATGCCATGCCAATAAAAATCCCAACCTCTTTCTTCACAGACATAGAAAAAATAATCTCTAAATTTATTTGGAAGGGCAAAAGACCTCAGATAGCTAAAACTATTCTAAGTAAAAAAAACCTACTCAGGAGGTATCACCATGCCTGACTTCAAAACATACTACAAAGCCATAGTAACTAAAACAGCATGGTACTGGCATAAAAACAGACAGATCAATGGAATAGGATTGAAGACCCAGCTTTAATTGGAAGTAACTTCAGTTATTTGATCTTTGACAAGGGGGCCAACAATGTGCACTTGGCCAAAGATAGCATCTTCAACAAATGGTGCTGGATGAACTGGATAAACACGTGTAAAAAAATGAAACTAGACCCACTCCTCTCAACATGCACAAAAATCAACTCCAAATGGATCAAAGACCTCAATATAAATCCTGTAACCCTGAACACCCTGGAAGAAAAAATAGGAGGAACTCTACATGAAATAGGAGTAGGGAAAAATTTCCTGAGCAAAACTCCAGCAGCCCAGAAAATGCAACAATCACTTAACCAATGGAACCTGATCAGGCTCAAAAGCTTCTGTACAGACAAACAAACCATACTCAGAGCCAATAGACCCCCATCAAACTGGGAGACGATCTTTACCAGCTATAACTCAGACAAAGGCCTAATCTCCAGATCTTACAGAGAACTCAAAAAAAATACATAATAAAATCTCAACCAGCGCCCTCACAAAATGGGGCAATGATCTATCTCAACAGAGAATTCACAGAGGAGGAAAAAAAATGGCCTTGACTCATATAAGAAAGTGATCAGCAACCTTAAGCATCACGGAAATGCAAATCAAAACCACAATGAGATACCACCTTTCCCCAGTCAGAATGGCAATCATAAAGAAAACCAACAAAAATCCTTGCTGGCGAGGATGCGGGGGAAAAAGGAACCCTTATTCACTGCTGGTGGGATTGCAAACTTGTTCAACTGCTATGGAAAGCAGTGTGGAGACTCCTAGATAGAATGGACATAGAACTACCAATGGACCCAGCTATCCCTCTATTAGGCATCTACCCACAAGATGTCACATCTTGATGCAGAAACTTTTATACAACTATATTTATAGCAGCGCAATTCTTAATAGCCAAGAATTGGAATCAACCCAAATGCCCATCTATGGAGGAATGGACAGCGAAACCATGGTATATTTACACGATGGAATTCTACTCAGCTGAAAGGAAAAATGACATATCAAAATTTAGGAAAAAATGGTCTGACTTTAAGCAGATCTTACTAAGTGAACACGCAAAAGAGCAGAGAATCGAATGCCACATATTATCCCTCATAGGTGGTTCCTCGCCTGAATAACAGTAAACTCTAAGCAAACCAACCAGAATTGATAGTTTGGGAAAGAGAAGTAAGAAGTGGGTGGGGGGGGGAGGGGATGTCTTAAACATGAAGTTGAACCAAATCTGGTCCAAAATTATAAAATACTCACAGGCACAATGTTCACTAATGAGCATGGAGTGGGCATCATCTGGCAAGGGAGGCCAAGAATGGAAGGTGAGAGTGTCTAAATTTGTGAAAAACCAAGAAGTCTAGCAGCTCCTGGCCCCAGCCACAGAATCCTTCCTTCACTGAGATGTTGATCAAAGTGACTCATGAGGTCCCCAATACATGACAGGATTCTGTCAAAGCTCTTGATTACCAACCCCAGGCCTGAGGCGAGATCCTGAAGAACCATAGAAAGCCATATAACAGCACTGAGAGACCCTACGAGGTCCAGAATGGTAACCAGCCCCCTGATGGTAGTTAGTGCAGAGCTGGAAGGCCCTGCATAAGCTGCCAGGGGAAATTGGCTGACAGCTGGAATAAACAGAGACCACTGTCATGAAATGCAGTCAGCCACCATGAGTAGGCTGAACACCCTACCTACTGGGAGAGAACAGTGAACCACGAAGGGAGCACTTGTGCAATGGAGGCGCCAAAGCCTGGGGGAGGCAATCAACAGCTGACAATTCGGCCAAGAAATCCACTCAGTGAAGGGTAGTCCGTGACTGGAACTGGGATTTCAGGGTAAATTACAAAGGGAACCAATATCTTAGGACACCAAAGAGAAACTCACTTTACAAGTGATTTACAAAAAGCTACCAACAATAGAATCTAGCCAATTCAGGAAAGTGTATCTCAATTGACTTATACTGATCTAACTCTCCGATGGAGATTCTGTTTGTATTTTTCAGAAGGCGCTGAGAGAGCTGTTGCTCTTCCAACCCTACCATTGAGCCACAGGCCGATAGCTGTCTTCCTGGCAAGAGATGCGCCACCCCAGACCTACTGTGGAGGATCTACATGGAACCCCGCAGGCAGTGATGGCATAAGCAAGAGAACTATTACCACAGCCAATTAATCGATCAACCCAGGATGAACCAGCAAAACAAACACCAAGGATTGTAAACACAACCTCAAGCAGAAGCACAGAGGCCCCTAAGGCCTCAAGTACAAAGCAGCTTTAACTCTCACCCACCGTGACTCAGGGAACTGAGTGGAAGAGGGGGTGGAAAGATTGTAAGAGACATGGTGGGGGGGGGGAATATCCAGAGACATTGCCCCCTCAGTAACCACATGCAAAGGGGGGGTGGAACCTGGTTGACTCCTAGGCTATTCACAAACCCCTACCCCATGGACTGATCCAGACTGCCTATGGAGGAGGATTTCCAACTAACCAGGGAAAGGGAAGAGGGAAGTAGGGGAACTGGAGACATCAACACATTATTCCCTTATTAAGTGTATCTAATTATGGATTTAAAAAAAAAAACCTGTAGGAGTTTAAAAAAAAAAAGGACCAAGAAAGCAATAAAATTCAAAACTCTACCCAAAAAACAAATCAGCTACTTCAATCTGTATAGAAGGAATAGTTAAAGGTTGTAGATATAAATTAAAATGACTGAATGAAAAGATGCAATGGGAAGGAAAAGAAGCTTAGTATCCACACCTATCTTCTTACTATCTTCTGTCTCCTGAATGTCAATCTCCTTCGCTTCCCCCAAGGGAATTACTGAACTACTGGAGCATACACAGAATGGGGCAGCTGAAATTATAAAATGCTGAGAGTATTGTGAGTGGAAGACTTACCAAAAGATAAAACAATTGTCAATTAGGAAGCAACTGTGACCTGAAATATTCATCAGTCATAAAACAAAAGGGTTAATCATGTTTGACAGCCTCCAGTAAAGCAGGGAGAGGCTCCTCTATTTACAAATGTAACAAAAGTTTTCACAGAAAAAAAAAAAAAAAAAAAAAAAAAAAAAAAAAAAAAAAAAAAAAGCAAGCAAAACCAGAGAAACCCTGCCTGTCATCAACAGATGGAATTAGCTTTTAAAAAAAAGGGGGGGGGGCATTGACAAACACAATTTCAGAATCTAAACATAAAGAAAAATGTTTACGTATATTTTCAGAGATTAATTTAAAAAAAGATGTTCACTAACATCCTTCATCTTGTTTACTTGTTTCATTAATAGTGCTGAAGAGTGAACCTAGGGATTAATGCATTTTGGCAAGCCCTCTACAACTAAGCTATATTGCTAGTCTTCTTTTTTACTTTTGATTTGGAATCAGTCTCACTAAGTGAACTAAGCTGGCCTTGAACTCAGTCTGTAGCCTAGGCAGGCTTTGAACTTGGAAATATGTTTCTAGTTGCCTAAAATAATTTGTTGATAGAAATTACTCTAGTCCTCGACTATGAAATAATAAATTTATATACAATGAGTCCTATATTTCTCCTAAAAGAAAACATGCTCTAAAAAAACATCTTTGTTCTGTCCTTAAACTAAAATCCATTTAAGCAACCTAAGTAAAAAGGATTCGGTCTCTTACCAATCACCAAAAAGCAACCAAAAAGGCAGCTTTATTTGAAAAACATGGAAATAAAGGTTTCTCTTTATTATAAAAAAAAATACATTTAAAACCACTCAGAAAACATCTTTTATCACATTTGAAACATATTCAAGAATCTTTATTTAGTACTTCAAAGTGATATTCCAAAATTAGGTGATAAGACTTTTGGAAAATTATCTCATGTAGAAACAAAGAAAAGCTCTATGCTAATTTCCTCAAATATCACAATCTATTTTCCATTAGATGAGCTAAAGACGATGCAGGAAAACTAGGGATTATACAAATGAACATTTCTCAGATAAAGCAAAATAGGAAAACATCAAATACAAAAAACTAAATCATCAATTATAATCTGTGACAGGTTACGGTGACGGGAACCTCCAAAGGTAACCTTGAGCTTGTATTTTCAGGCAGACCACCATATTTCATGCCTGACCCCCTCCCCTTGAGTGGGAGGTGTCTCTTACTAGAGTTCAAACCTAATCTTGAAACTGATTGGTCAAGGAATAGACCATCTGTCTTTCTGCTCACCTGGGCCAGGGAATATAGTCACTAGAACAGGAAATTCCTTCCTCTTCTTCCATATGGCTTGCCAACAGAGAGACATCTGAAACCCCAGGCTCCAGGTTTAGGTAAGCACCCCCCCCACACACACACACACCAACAAAGCTCTGGCTGTGGTGAGTGGGGTTAGGGCTTTTTTCCCCACATGAGCCTTTTTCCTTATGATGGGAGCCCTCTTACATCTTTCCCTCTGTTTCTAATTTGGCTGACCAGCACAGACTGTAGATCTCTGTAAAACCTTCCCCACATGTTCTCCCTCACTAGTGGTTGGAAATCTCTGTAACCTCTCATTTCTTTTTTAAATAAAGTCTCCCACTATACTTTATCCTCTGGTGGTCTTTAATTCTTTAATATTATAGAACAAGAATCTGGGTACTCTAAGTTTTGAGGTACATTGGAAGTAGCTAGGAACTTCAACTTTCTAGAACCCCAGCTCCCATGTTACAAATCTATGTACTGTGAGTGAGCTACTCCAGTCAGACCTAGCCAGTTATTTCTCTTGCTTCACAATTCAAAGAGGAACAAAATAGGAAACATGATTATTTTACTATGGGCCACTGGATAATTCTCAGAATTATGCTATTTCTTGAGGACTCATGTTATATGTTGCAAGCCATGCTTCTGTTGTAAAATTACCAGCTTACATCTAACAAGGAGATATCCATATTTTTACTTAAACTTATCAACTAATACTTATAATTCATCCTGTTTTCCAACCCACTCATTTTCCAGTAAAAGATGTAAGTATTAATGAGATTATAAAAGCAAGACTTGTCATAAATTGAAATACTCAAGGTAAAGAAAACTGTCTAACCTGCCAATCAGTTCCCACAAAATATCTTCTAATTATTTTTGTTTTTAAACATGGTCATGCAAAACAACCCTGATTATCCGTGAACTTGTGATTCTGCCTCAGCCTCTTAAGTGCTGTGAATATAGGCATATATGCCAACAGGACAGATAGCTTTAGGATCTAAATTTTAAAAGACTTGTTATATCCTAGGTTTTTCTTTGTTGTTGGTTTATGTGCAGACTAACCTTGAACTCTCCAGCCTTTTGCCTCAAACTTCTGAGTGCTGCTGGTATTACAGGCACAGGCCACCATACCCAGTTTTCACTGAATCTATACAGATTTAGCTTAATGGCTAAAATTTACTAAAAGTAGCAAAAAAAAAAAAAACAATATAAAAGCTTCTCTGTAAATCAGTTTATACCACACGTGAAACAATATTTAAGAGACAACTGTTGTTATATGTATGTATGTGAGACAGGAACAAATGAAACTGCAAACTAGCAATTTTAAACCTATACTTACACAAAGTTTTTTTTTTAACTTTTTTGTCTTTTCAATGACCAATTCTGCAATAATTTACTCTTCCCTTATTAAGTTCAGCTAGAGAAAGATTATATATTTCTAAAGACTCATTTCCAGATAGTCAATTGCAGTGGATACTTTTTGAAGGATTCAGAATATTCGAGTAATAGCAATGATGCTTTCTGTGTAATGATACCTTTCAAACAGCAGAGCATAAAGCTCATTTCCCCACTTTCCTTTACACCACTTACAGGAATTTATTTGCCTTTGTATTAAAAGCAGAAATTTATATCAAGTTAGATTTTCATTTCTATCAAACATAATCACATTTTTCACTATTTTGATAAGACCATGTCATAACTTGCCAGAGGAAAGAGACAAGTTGATAAGCACTTTAAGAAATCACTACTATTTAGAATCAGACTTTTAAAATAAAAAGCCTCATCCATGTGCTCAATTCAGGTCAAAAGACAACACAATCAAAAGGATGTCAGCACAGGTAGTAGCCTCCTAGGTATTTTCCAGGTTTCAAAGACTCCATCCATCTGTTCTTTCTCTACTGATTACCAAACAAAACAAGTATCTCCTACATGCAGATATGATGCAAAGCACTTCATATACGTTATATGTGATCTCACAACCTTGTAAAATAACTATCCCCAATTTTAAATTAGGAAAACTAAAGCTCCAGGACTGGGGAAATAGCTCCACAGTAAAAGGTGCTTTGCTTGCAATCCTGCTGGCCCAGATTCAATTTGCAAGTACCCACTTAAGCCAGATGCAAATGGTATGTGCCTCTGTAATTCCAACATGCCTGACATTCCTTTGCAGTCTGGCAGTTCATTTTCAGCACAAGAGACTGTCTCAAAGAAGGTAGAGCAAAAGCACACACACACACACACACACACACACACACACACACACACACAAACCAACACAGCTGAGCAGATAATTTATTCACTTAATTTCACAATTTAAGCTACCTTTTTGTTAATAAGACAATAGATGGTATAATGACAGAGCTAGGGAGATACTTATTCACTTAATATCACATTTTTAACTGACTTTTGTTAGCATTACGGCAACAATCAGAAAACCACAGGAGCTGGAATCTAGTCACAGCAGCTCATTACTTCAGTGCCTACAATTTTAAGAAAATCAGATAGACAAAATGAAAGTTAAAAAAAGAATTCAGGGCTAGGGAGACGGCTCAGTAGGTAAGAATGCTTACTGTGAGAGTCTCAATCTCCAGCACCCACATAAACGTTGAGGTAACCATGCAGAAAGAGGACATCCCATGTCCTCTTCTTGCCTACACAGTAGGCACATTCATGTGCATACACCACACATACTACTCACACATCCAAAAGAAAAAAGATTCATGTTTAATTATTCATTCACTGATTCCTTCATTTGTTGAGCACCCACTATGTGGCAGAAACTAAGAGTTCCTACAATTCTCTACAGGCACACTCACAATCTCACTCATTCCCAGAACTTTGCAGGAGCTCTTTATCCCTATCCATTAAGTGAGAAAACCAAAGGTCAGAAAGGTTAAATCACTCTCCAACATAAGTAGGTGTGATGGTTAGGTTTTGGACTTGGACTTTTTAATAATCTTGGGTGGCTCTCTGATGTTGTCCACAGGAAGAAAACAGAATGTAAGAAAGCTCAGGGAAGCTAGAAATGAACTGGGAGGGCAGTGAAGATAGGAAATTTCAGAGAATCAGGAAATCAAGTCTGGGAAAGGGGTGCAATCTGGGAAAGACCCCATCCTAAAGCTATATAAAGGGGAAAGAAATCTTTCCTCCTCCTGCCTGCTATTGATATTATGCTGACTGGTTCAAATGAGCAGGAGGTGGCAACCACTCAAGTTGCTGGTACAGTATATACACATCAGGGAATGGGAAATAAATTCATCCAAAACTCAAGGACCTTCCACCTCAGTGAAATTTCTAGGTGTTCAGTGGTGTGGGGCATGCAGGGATATGCCTTCTAAGGTGAAGGATAAGTTGTTGTACCTGGCCCCTCCTGCCACTAAGAAAGAAGCACAACGTCTAGTGGGCCTATTTGGATTTTGGAAGCAGCACATTCTTCACTTGGGTGTGTTGCTTTGTCCCATATACCAAGTGACTCGGAAGGCTGCTAGTTTTCAGTGGGGCCCAGAACAAGTGGAGGCTCTTCAGCAGGTCCAGGCTGCTGTGCAGGCTGCTCTACCACTTGGGCCACATGATCCAGCAGATCCAATGGTACTGGAGGTGTAAGTGGCCAATAGGGATGCCGTTGAGAGCTAGGAGAATCACAGCAGAGGCCTTTGGGATTTGAGTAATGCCCTCTGTCATCTGCAGACAATTACTCCCCCCTGGAGAGACAGCTTTTGGCTTGCTATTGGGCCTTAATGGAAACTGAACACTTGACATTGGGCCATCAAGTTACTATGAGACATGAGCTGCCCATTATAAGCTGGGTGTTGTCTGACCCATCAGGCCATAAAGTTGGCTGTGCACAGCAGCAGTCCATCATCAAGTGAAAGCACACCCTGAGGGCAAACCCTGAGGTAAACTGCATGAGGAAGTTGCTTGAATGCCTATGGTTGCTAGTGCTGCTATGATGCCTTCTGTTCCCACGCATGCACCTATGGCATCGTGGGGTGTGTCCTGTGATCAATTGACTGAGGAGGACAGGACTAGGTTTACAGATGGCTCAGCAGCAGGTACCTCCCAGAAGTGGACAGCCGAAGCACTGCAACCTGTTTCTGGGACAACTCTGAAGACTGTGGTGAAGGGAAATCTTCACAATGGGCAGAACTTTGGGCAGTGCACATGACTGTGCATTTTGCTTGGAAGGAAAAATGGCCAGATGTGCGGCTGTACACTGATTCATGGGCTGTGGTCAATGGCTTGGCTGGATGGTCTGGGACTTGGAAGGAGCACAATCGGAAAATTGGAAAGAAAGACATTTGGGGAAGATGTATGTGGATAGACCTCTCTGAATGGGCAAAGGATATAAGGATACCTGTGTCCCATGTTAATGCTCATCAGAAGGCAACCTCAGCGGAGATTGACTTTAATAATCAAGTAGAAAGCTGACCCTTTCTGTGGAGAGTGGCCAACCTCTTTCCTCAGCCATCCCTGTCATGGCCCAATGGGCCCATGAACCAAGTGGTTATGGTGGCAGGGATGCAAGATATGCATGGGTCCAACAACATGGACTTTCACTAACAAAGGCTAAGCTGGCTATGGCTGCTGATGAGTGCCTAATCTGCCAGCAGCAGAGACCAACACTGAGCACCCAGTATGGTAGCATTCCTTGGGGAGACCAGCCAGCAACTTGGTCGCAGGTTGACCACATCAGACCACTTCCATCATGGAAAGGGCAGTGTTTTGTCTTTACTGGAATAGACACTTATTCTAGGTATGGATGTGCTTTTCCTGCCTGGAGTGCTTCAGCAAAAACTACCATCCATGGGCTCACAGAGTGCCTTATCCACCATCATGATATTCTTCACAGCATTGCTTCAGACCAAGGAACTCACTTCACAGCCAAGAAGTACAGCAGTGGGCTCATGGTCATGGAATTCACTGATCCTACCATGTGTCCCATGACCCTGAAACAGCTGGCTTGGTAGAATGGTGGAATGGCCTTTTAAAGAACCAGTTATGGCACCAATTAGGTGGCACTAGCCTAGAGGGCTGGGGCAGGGTTCTCCAGCAGGCTGTGTATGCTGTGAACCAGCATCCTATATATGGTACTGTTTCTCCTATAGCCTGGACACAGATGGAAATGTAAATGGTACCACTTACCATCCCCCCAAGTGACCCATTAGACAAATTTTGTTTTCTGTTCCTGCAACCTTACGCTCCATTGGCCTAGAAGTCTTGGTTCCAGAGAGGGGAGTGCTTGCTAAGACTCCCCCCCTGGCCACTTTGGGCTCCTGATGCCCTACAGTCAACAGGCAAAGAAAGGAATTACAGTGTTAGCAGGGGTGATTGATACAGACTACCAGGGAGAAATTGGACTGCTCCTCCACAATGGAGGCAAGGAAGAGTATGTCTAGAGCACAGGAGACTCTATAGTGTGCCTCTTGGTGTTACCATGCCCTGTTATCAAAGTCAATGGGAAACTACAACACCCCAATCAAGGTAGTGTGATAAAAGGCCCAGATCCATTAGGAATTAAAGTATGGGTCACCCCTCCAGGTAAAGAACCAAGACCTGCTGAGGTGTTTGCCAAAGGTGGAGGAATATTTAAAAAAAAAAAAAAAGGTGGAGGAAATACAGAATGGTTAGTAGAAGGTAGTTACAAATACCAGCTAAGGCCACGTGACCAGTTACAAAGAAGAGGGCTATAATTGCCATGAGTGTTTTTTGTCTAACCTTGTGCATATGTACACGAATATCATTGTTTTTTCCTCTATTTCTCTATTATGTAATTAATATTGAGATTATATCATTAGTTAACCATTGCTGAATTTATTTATTAGATATTAGAGATTAAGCATTCTTCAAGGGGTCTTGCCTTGTGTTGGGGGAGATTATTATGTATTTGAGGTTCATGTTAGCCAGAATTATGATCATGTGACTGTCTTCATTTGCAAATTAAGTATGACATAGGGAGAGATGGTTTGATGTCAATTTGACAAGGGGTGGACTTCTGATAGTTAGATTTTGTTGTCAACTTGCTCTTTTTTATAATCTTGGGTGCATCTCTGATGTTCACAGGAAGGAAGCCTCTCAATAGGGGGTAGGATGTAAGGAAGCTCAGGGAAGCTAGAAATAAACATGCCTTCCTGGGAGGGCAGTGCAGGAAGGAAATTCCAGTGACTTGAGAAGCCAAGTCTGGGATATGGTTGCAAGATCCAGCCCTAAGGCTATATAAAGGGGAAAGAATTTTGTGTTTTCCTGTCTCCCTGTCGGCCTGGCTGCTCATGCTTGTTGTGCATCTCTTTGTTGGCATTGGAACAAAGCTTCCTCAGCCGTCCAGCCTGGACTGAAGATCAGGGGTCCCCAGGAAGCCTTTAAGCCTTAAATGCTGTATTGGAACTGCTGAGGCATCCAGCCATAGGGACTCAGTGGCTACCAGTTTCTTGCCTCTTGGGCTTGCAGACTGCAATTGTGGGACTGCTGTGAGCTAATTCAGTAAATCTTTTTTTTTTTTTTAACAATTCATTCTGTTGGTTCTGTTCCTCTAGAGAACTGACTAATACAGTAGGTAAAGTAAGAGTAATTTCATTTCCAAGTGGTAGGGAATGGATATATATAGCTATCCAGGTTTTTTTTCTTCCTACATTCCCATGAACCACTGATCTACTACTTCTTTACACCAGGACTGAAAGAAATCCAACCTTTATTTCAAATATATATTAATTATTTATATTTAATATATTAAATATATTAATTAGTATTAAGAATATATTTAAATGTACACACACAAAATGAAAGGCTACACACTAAAATGCTTTCAGTGCCTGTTGAAAGCATATTTTTCATTGTGTGTCTCTGTACTATGAAAGTGTACTGCTACCTGTCAGGGGGATTGGGGAGATGACTCAGTGGGTTAAAGGTGCTGACTTACAAAACCTGATGGTCTGGATTTGAGTCTACAGAACCCATATACAGCCTGATGCACAAGTGGTGCACATATCTGGAGTTTGTTTGCAGTGGCAAAGAGGCATTGATATTCATGTTCTTTCTCTCTTTCCTTGCAAATAAATAAAAAACATTTTTAAAAAACCTATCAGGGGAGTGGGAAAGAGAACTAGCTGTGCAAGCAGGAAGATCCCTCAACCATGTAAAAACTGGGTGGGAGGGACTGTGCATGCCAGTAACCACAACCCTGGGGGTGGGCAGAGTCGAGAATCTCTAGCTCACTAGAGAAAGATGAATTTGAGGATTTATGTGAAGAATTAAATTGGTTGTATAATTTTTGAATGGAAACAAAAGGGCTAGGCCTTTCAATATTGGAATCTTTTACATGAATTGAGTACCTGGTTTTTTATTTGTTTGTTTGTTTGTTTGTTTCATTGGTTGTTTTTTGAGATATGGTCTCACTCTAGCCCAGGCTGACCTGAAATTCACTATATAGTCTCAGGGTGGTCTTGAACTCACGGTTATCCTCCTACCTCTGCCTTCTGAGTGCTGGGATTAAAGAAGTACACTACCCAACACACTAAGGCCGGCAGAACCGGGCTGTCTCCTAGGCTATCCACGGTCCCCTGCCCCAAAGACTGAACCAGACTGCCCAAGGATATACAGCTGATCGGGGATGGAGAAGAGGGACATTGGGGAATGGGGGATAACAACTTGCCCATTAAATAATGTAACTCATTTTGGACAATTAAAAAAAAAAGTACACTACCATGCCTAACTCCGTTAATTTTTTTCTTAAGATTATCATACTCTGAAGTGATATCTTTGGTAATTGGATTTAAGCGATTTACAGAAAAATGTCTTATTTATTTATTTGAGAGACAGTGAGTATGGGCGTGCCAGGGCCTCTTGCTACTACAAATGAACTCCAGTGGCATGTGCCAATTTGCTCATCTGGCTTTACATGGGTACTGGGGAAATCAAACTGGGCCAGCAGGTTTTGAAAGCGAGTGTCTTGAACTGCTGAGCCATCTTTCCAGCTGTAGAAAAATGTCTTTAGGATCAGAATAGTTTATAATTTTAGTAAAAAAGGAACTGGAGTCTTACTTGATTTTTAAAATTTTTTTGTGTATTTACACAGGTATGGAGGGATAAGCCAAGGTCTCCTGTCACTAAAAACTAATGCCAGGAGCTAGTGTCAGTTTTTGTATCTGGGTTACATAGGTGGCTTGGGAATTCAACCTGGGTCTCTCCCCACTCTCTTTTTTCCTTCCTCCCATTTCTCCTTTTCTCTTGGCATAGAAGAAGATATAATTGTATAGACAGGAAGGCATTTCACAGAAAAAATATATGTAAATGATCTTTACATATATGGTAAGATCATCAAATGGCAAAATCTCTATGTAGAGGTATTTCATAATATCCAGCAACATGATATTGATATTGAAAATGATATTTTGGGGGCAAAATCCTGTACAAAATGGCATATACTACTGTCCATTTCTTTTTTGCTCTTGGCAACTTCCCTCTGTAACAAAACTATGTATGCACAAGCTCATGGCAAAAGAAGAATGGAAACAATAGTGGACATAGCACAGGCCGCTTAAATAGAAAGAGGAAAATTAACATCCCCACACCTCTAATATTAATTTTAAGGTGAAAAAGAAAAAGGTGAAAAGTGTGACTAAGTAGGTAGTTTAATCAAAGGGGAAGGAGAAACACAAATGCCTACATAAATGTAAATACTTACCTACATATACATTTTAAAAAGGAATGGCTATAAAATTAAAAAATTACAAAGGGAGCAAGAGAAATGAGAATTATATAAATGTAATTTAACTGACCTTGGAGAATGTAAATTTTACATAAAGTAAAAATTAAATTTGTGAAAACTTAAAGATAGAGCCTAGAGCCAGGTGTGGTGGTCCAGGACTTTAATCCCAGCACTGGCGAGGCAGAGGTAGGAGAATCACCATGAGTTCAAGGCCACCCTGAGAATACATAGTGAATTCAAATTCAGCCTGAGTTAAAGTGAGGCCCTACCTAAAAACAAAAATAAACAAACAAACAAACAAAAAAAAACCCTTAAAGGTAGGGTGCTGGGAAGATGGCTCAACAGCACTCACCATGCAAGCATGAAGGCCTGAGAGGAACTCATTCACTACAGCACTCATGCACACAGCTGTGTGTGTACATACACACGTGTAGCCCCAATCCAATGGAGTGTAGATTGGCTTGTTAGTTGGCCAGTGAGATTGAAAATCAGTGAAAGACTTTTTCAAGGAAACAACTGGATGAGTGACAGAGGACACCTAATGTATTCCTCTGGCATCTGCATCAGTGCCCATAGTGCATCTGCGTACACCACACATACAAGCACATTAAAGATTCAAAGATAAATGATCAATGTAACAATGCACACTGAACTGGTGGTTTAAAAACCACAAAAACTTCATTACAAATTTATAGTAAAAACAGGGACAAAGAAATATAAAATGACAATATGAGGATACAATCAGTGATATCCAGAATGTGGGAAATTATACAGTAGTTTCCTAAAGAAATTACCAAAAGCGAGGTCCAGAAAGACAAGCACCACACGCTTGCTCTCTCTCTCTCTCTCATATGCACATGCTAGCTTAGAACTTTTAGATTGGTGTGCTTAAGTTGGAGTGTCTATAGAGGCCAAGAAGCTAGAAAGGGGATTAAAAAAGGCAGTGGGGGGGGGCAAGATCAAAATATATTATATACATGTGTGAACTTGTCAAAATAAAAATAAAAAATAAAGTGCTAAGAGAAAAGGATGGCATGGGAACCTATAGATTTAAAGTTTTGAGCTGGGATATAGTTCTTTGTTGGTGTGTGCTAGGCATGCACAAGGCCCCGGGGTTCAATGCCTAGTAGCAAACAAATTTTATTAGACATAAACCAACTAGAATTATGGAACTCTCATGGTTCTTGCCTCATCAATCCATTTTTTAAAAATAAATAAAGTTACAATCAAGAAAAATCCAAACTCTAGCTAATATTTAATTTTTCTAAATGTGAAAATATTTTAGGGGCAAAAATTAAACTAATGGCTGAATCTCACAGAGATAACTGATATAGGGCCCAGACAACTTTTTGTTTACTTTGTGGGGCTGGGGACTGAACCTGCGGCACCATTAAACATATTATTACAAGGATCCCAGGTGACTGTAATGAGGTATTGTAAGCCATAGATGTGGCACAAATTATATAAAAAAGATAAGCATCTCACCTAGTTACAAATCTAATTTACATGCCTCCAAAATCACTAAGCTACATGCTTTATTGTCGTCAGTCATTAAAACTGACACCTCTGAATTCTGTTGTGCTTATTTTTAAAAACATTTACTTAGTTTCCTAAGCTAGACAAACTTTTTTTGGCTTCCTATACATATTGCAAAGGTCTTAACTATGCAGGCACAGGGCAATTGGGGCCAGGAGGAACTTATACTCAGTAAACACTATTACCAAGAGATTAATGAGAAATCATGAATAAAGTAACTGGAGTAAAGGGTTAAAAACCTCTAGACCACAAGAGATTTGTTAAGGATATAGCAGACAACTTCATTCCAATTTTGCCTTATTTCTCTTACCTCACGTTCACAAAATTCTTACAACCAATATGCAGAAAGAATAAGGCTAAGAAGCAGCTGAGCAGCAAAGAATCATTTTCAATCCTCAGTAAGCCTATCTCAGATCCAAAGGTAAGGAGAAAAGGGCCAATTAAGAAAACATACTTAATGTATATCAAAGGCCAGGGGGAAAGTATCAGATAGTTTTTGTACTTAGTTACCCATCCAGAAAGGCTTTTTAGGTATTCTATATTCTAGAATGCTTTGATGACCAGAGATTTTTGCCTCCTGAAATTTAGGGTTGTTTCAGCTGTTATTTTATGAACCCCACTAAATTTAAGCGGGTACTAGTTCTTTAGGGCAAGGTATAGAGTACCTGAAAAAAATTACTGTGGTGAGAGAATATATAGCTGTTCAGAGCAGACCACTTAAGGGAAAAATGATGGCCTAAGCTAAATGGAAACTTGTTTATTTTTTTCTATGTTTACAGAAGCGTAAAGTTGAAGCTTGAAGGAAAAGCAGAAGAAAAGGGCTTTTCCTTTGGAGAGCCTAGAGAATATATTCTTTACACAGAACCTGAGTAAGCAGGTTCCATCACTATGACAGAATTATCAGGTAAACAAAAAAAAAAAAAAGAATTATCAGGTAAACACCTCACATTTGTGATTAGATAGATGTTTTGTAAATATTTGCTAAGCGGCCTAGGACTATTAGAACTTGGTAAATACTGTGTTCAAACTGAATTTAGTCTAACTTGTACTTCAGGCTTATTAAACCTTTTCTGGATTTTGATTTTCCAGCTCATTAATCTTTACCGGTGTTTTCTAAAATGTCTTGTAGGTTTCTAGTCCCCTACTTTAGCTCAAAAAGATAAATACACAAGGTATTTCTAACTAGATTTTAATTAAATTATACTTTGGGAGGCTTCTTTATATAACTAACCAGACTGGAAGGTTTTCTAGAAAAAGCACAAGTTATTTCAAAACAAATTTTCTCTTCTTAAATTTAGCCCTACAACCAGAGACTATAATTCGAGGTAAGTACTAGGATGTACTTGTCTATTTGTTGTTTCAACTTTTCTTTTAAGATCTTTGCCCTTTGTACTTTTTAGGAACCTAAAAATAAATTCTAGCAAACAACTCTTAATTCAAGCTAATTTGTGATAAGAAAAAGATTAATAGCTTTTGTCCTTAAGGAAAGAGTGTTCTCAAAAGCATTATTTCTATGCTTCTAAAAGGAAAACCACGGAGTGAAAAAAAAAAAAAAACAAAACACTATAAAGAACATTTTCCTCTACTCAGAAATCAGTTCTGTTATATACTGACAAGATGTGGTAAAAAGACATTCTATTATTTAATAGTACCATGTTTCCATATGACTTCACATGCAACTTTTTATATACAACTTTAGTTCATTTAATTTACAGGGCTTTATTATGAAAAGGGCTGTGTTGTAGGGCCTCCAAATCACAATGAGAAAGAAAACTATTTCAGACACAAATGTTGAACATTTCATGAGATACTATAAAATAAACAGTGCAACCAAAGAATTCTGTTTCTAGTCTGTGTGGCCTGTAACCAGCTAGCTGTACAACTTTCTGAAAGTTAAGACTCTTAAGCTATAAGGAAAGCAAGTTAATATACTCAATAACGTCCACCTTAATTTGGCTTTCTGAGAATTTGCCACAACTATATTATTTTTGAGTCTATGAATATCTCAATTAAATGCACATCGTATTTCCATATGGAGCTGGACCTTCACTTCTGCCTCAATCTGACCTTAAGCCAGGGTCACTTAGATTGCACAGTTAAGATGTATCCTGGAAGAAGAGGCATGGGGAAACATGCTTTTACAAGATGGGATCCTGCTGGGAAGGTTAGGGTGACATAAGTGCAAGGTGACAGATACGCTGGGGAGGGTGGGGGAGTCTGATGACTGCCAGGCGAGCAGGCCTCGAGCAGGGCAGGTCAGCTCATCATCACACCCTCCACCTTTTCAAATCCTGGTTCTCCCAGCAGACACCAAGCCAGTCTCCAGTTCCGGGTTCCCAACCAATCATTTGAAGCCACAACAGAGGGTTTAGGCAGCCCGGGCACCGTTTCAGGGATCCCCAGAGAGATTCGCAGGAATTCAGCACCTGTCGGCTTCACCGCCTTCCCCCAACGAGAGGATGAGAGAAAGCACCGGGGTCCACGCAGTCCGCGGGCCCTCGAGGGCAAGGCGACCCCCACGCAGCCATCACTCCCCCCAAGCCGCCCAGCCCTCCAGGGCAGGTCCCGCAGCCCCGAGCGTGCTTCCCGGGCCTGGCACCCCGAGACCCGGGCCGGCGTGGGAGGCTGCACCCCCGGCTCCCCGGGACACCCACCGAGAGCCCGGGAGAGGCCGGGGCGGCGGGGGGCCCCCGGTCGGTGTGCCGCTCCCCCTACTCACTCACCAGAAGCAGCACGGAGCATCTGAGGTCGGGGAGGGACAGGACGACCGCAAGATTCATGGTCACGCCGGGGAGCGCGGCGGGGACAGGAGCTGGCGGCTGGGACTGCGCGGGGCTCCGGGAGCCGACGGCCGCGGCACCTCGTCCTCTCGACCCGGAGCTCCAGCAGCGAACCCCCGGGACAACTTCCAGAGAGGCCTCGCACGCCCTCGTTTCCGGGTCCTGCCCACCTCGGAGCACGTCGGGAAATGTAGTCCCGGGCTGCCCTGGCCGGCCTACGTCATCGGAGGTCGAGAACTCCCTTTCCCAGTAGGCCCTCGTCCCAGGCCCGCCGAGCCCATGTACGCGCGGGGCTCCGTGGGATTGAAAGGGCGCGGAGCCGCGGACCTCCGCGCGGCGCAGAATAGGAACTACAATTCCCAGAAGGCTGTGCGGCCCGAGCCTCTCCTCCCCCCCCCCCCCAGCTGCCTTCTCTGGCTCCCTGGCTCCTGCGCTCTGGGGGTCTCGCCCTGCGGGTGTGGTGGCCCTGCCTGGCGGGAAGGGTGGCCCCCGCGGGGGTCGCTGCCTCCTGGGGCCGCCCCCAGGACTTCAGTCCTGGAGGCGAGGGTGAGTAGGAAGGGGCATGCCTGGGGAGGCTCGGATCGATGCGTGTGCACCGCCCTGGCTGCTACCGCCCACTGGCCTGAGCCTCCAGCACTGGCCTGCTCGCCTGCTGCCTTTTCTTTCCGTGCTAATCCCCCCATGTGCAATGGGAACCACCACCACTGCCTCTGAGGACCCCCCTGGAAGGAGCAGATGCGCTCAGGGATGGGACAGCAGCGCCAGCCAGAGCGATTGCTTGCAACGCCCTTATTACAGGAAATTACGAAATTCCTTAGCCAGGCAGGCAGAGCTTTAACCTGGTCCTCATAGCTCTCCAGCATCTTTTGTGATCTGCCAGCCAGGTCCATATGTCTGGAAAGGTAGCCACGTGATCACTACTAAGCACCCAAGACCTTCTCCCTGACTTTGCTTGAGCTCTTGCTGCCTGGAATGGCCTTACTTACTTCTTTCTTTATGGAATGCCATTTCAAAAGTCACCGTCTCAGATTGAGATTTGTCATGCTGAACAACCTCTCTATCCTAATCAGAATTAACTCCTCTATCCTAATCAGAATTAACGCCACTATCCTAATCAGAATTGCTTTTCCTTTGTGTGTGACCTCAGCACCACTAGTTTTACAGTTATAATTAAATTATTACAGCATTTATTTCACAGGCTTATGTTATAATTATTTAATGATGATACCTTTGGATTTTATAGCTCCTTAAGTGGTTTTGATTTCTATCTATAAAAATGATTTACAGTAAGAAAAAAGGGGGTAACTAAAGAAAATACATTTGTGCTTAAAAAAAAACCCTAGAAGAATGGCATTACTAGAGTAACAAAATTAGACAGCAGTGAAGCCAAGACTTCCTTAGTCTTCCTTAGTCTTAGCCACTTCCTCAAGCAGGGCTCTTATCTCTCCTATACTTCAGACAGAGCCAAGTTTAGTTGAAATAGGGAATTTAAAAAGAGCAGTACTGGTTTGTGGTGGGACTCAGCATTTGGGAAGCTGAGGCAGGAGATGTGTTCAAGGCCAACCTGGGCTCTATTGCAAGACCCTTTCTTTAAAAAAATAAAAGCCACAAAAAAGGACTCATAAGCATGAACTTACTATTCTAAGAAGTTAAACTTTGATCTTGCTTACACTAGGACTATGGACTTAGTCCTTTGCTTATGACCTTTCATTCAACAAACATTTACTAAACACCAGTCATATACCCATTACTGTGTTGCCTGCTTAATAAAAAGGAGGGGTGGTGAGGATGGCTGGCAAAGCCTGGTGGCCCAGAATTGATTCCCCAGTACCCATGTAAAGCCAGAGGCACAAAGGGGCAGAAGGCCCTAAAGTATACACACATACACTCTCTGTGTCTATCTCAAGTAAATAAAATATTATAAAAATAATAAGATAACTAAATCTAATTTTGATATAGTTTTAAAGTATATAACTGTGTCTGTGGTTCTGAAATGCCTAAAACTTTGGTCATTTAAAATCCAAAATGGTAAGTCTTAAAATTCAGAATACTGCCTAACACAGTTGGTACTCACCTTGTTAAATGAAGGAACATAGTCAGCCCTTTTAATTTATATATTTTACAGAAATCTAGAGAGTTGAAGTACCTTAAGGACAATGCTAACTATTAATGTAATGATTCTTCTACCACATTTCTACTAACATCCTTGTTTTGTGCCTTCTCTTGAGTGATGTGAATGTAATTCTGCATATGACAGTGATTTTTCTGACATGACAGATGTGCTAAGAAGTGACAAATGCATCTCACAACACCCTCTTCCTCCATATTGCCTGTCAGCATGTTAACTAAAATTGTTAGCAAAATAAAGTCATAAAGAGCGAGCCTTTACCATAATTAAAAACAAACATCTTCTGTAAGTGGGGATATGAACCAATAAACCTTGTCAATGACAACATAAGTACCCAATCTAGCTGAGGAGTAAACCTAGAGTCTGTGAAACAAAGCTCCCAAATCTCCCAGGAGATACAGAGGATGGAGTGACATGCTTTGTGCTGAGATCAGAACATGACTTTTCTGCCTTCGTGGTAACAATTAACCGGAACTTAATAACAGCTGCTCAGTTTAGATCACTGTGCTCCAGTTTGCTATGAGTCCTACATTTCTTGTTTTTGCTACCTTCCTGGTCCTTGTAGACATTCATCTTTGGAACACTGATAGAATATCCTAGATCTCGGAAGGATAATTAAAATCAATAATATGCCTACTCCTCTCTCCTTGCTGTCAGATACTTGAAGTCTTAATGCATTTCTGACATAATCCAGCTTCTGCTTAACACAATTATGACAAGGAGCTTACTATTTTCCTGTGTAGCTGATACATTTCTAGAAGGTTCTAAAACAGTCTACCAGTCAGGACAAAAATGTATTTATTAAAATATGTTTCATCCTAAAGATAACATGTTCTAAGTAAAATCTTAAGGTCAAGGTTTCAAGCTGTCTATATTTCTTTCCTTAGTGAACCAAGAAGAGAACAAATAAACCTTTTTATTATTATTGTGCCTGAAGAAAAGAACAACATGTTTTTTAATTTAGTGCTTATATCTAGCTAATTCTGACCTGACAACTAAGTTTATATTATACTCTTTTTAGTTTATCAACACAATTCTCAATATCAATTTTAATGTTTAGTACTAATGCAGAAATATATTACTTGTATTAAACACAGAAGTTGATGTGACTTTGGAACTCTGCCTAGATATTAAGGTTTTTTTTCTTAGTCCCTAAGAAGAATCTTAGAAGTACCCAGTTCTCTCATTTTACAGTTGAGCAAGTTGTGCAAATGTCATCTAAAATGTGCTATTTTATGGGCAATTCTAGGACTAGTAGTGACTTTTGAAATATTTTAAAAATATGTCTAATAAATCCTTTTTATAACATACTCACTTGGAATTTATGAGACAAGTTCCAGAAACATCTTCTGCATATACTCATTGTGTGAACCACTGTTTCAGGTCATGCCTGCTACTGGGAAAACTATGAACAGATCAGAGAACCTGCTCTCTACCGGCTCATCATTAGCATCACAGGTTCATGCTGCTGCGGTTAATGGAGATAAGAGTACCCTTCAGAGGCTCATTGTTGGTAAGCAGGCCCTGTGAACTTAGAGCCTATGATAAAAACAGTTCTCTTCTAAGAGAGCTTGTTGAAATGTACTTACACATTTTAAAGGAAGTTTATTAGTGTTCATATTTTATTCCAAGAGTTAGACAAGAATAGCCGGGCCTGCACTCGGGAGGCAGAGGTAGGAGGATCACCGTGAGTTTGATGCCAGCCTGAGGCTACATAGTGAATTCCAGGTCAGCCTGGACTAGAGCGAGACCCTACCTCAAAAAAACAAAAAAAAGAAAAAAAAAGCCAGGCCTGGTGGTGCACGCCTTTAATCCCAGCACTTGGGAGGCAGATGTAGGAAGATCATTATGAATGTAAGGCCACCCTTCGACTACATAGTGAATTCCAGGTCATTCTGGGCTATAGCAAGACTCTACCTCAAAAAAAAAAAAAAGAATTAGGCAAGAAAGAAAATAAGGTCTGAAACATAAAACTTGGATTAGGATTACATTAAAAAAAATTTGAGAAAATTCTATATATTTGGTGTACAATCTGACAATGTCATTACAAAAGTAGTGAATTTGGGCTAGGGATATGACTCCATAGTCAAGTGCTTGCCTAACAAGTATCTGGGTTTGCTCTTAAGCACTCCCAGGATGGGGTGAGGGGGTGTCAATTCAGCAGTATAAAAACATGCACCTAGAATTGAGATAGTGGTTATCTTTTAATATTTAATATAGAGTGTACTCAATGTATTAATTTTATAAATAATTTTAATAGTTTAAAATTTATTCAGTTTTCTCCCCCTCATTTAGATGTATTTAAGATATCTCGAAGAAGTTCTAGAAAGAATGAAAGGAATAGAGACAGGCAATAATTAAGAACAGAATAGCTATGGACTTTCCATAATTATAAAAATCACAAATTGGGGCCAGGTGTGGTGGTGCACGCCTTTAATCCCAGCACTCGGGAGGCAGAGGTAGGAGGATCACCATGAGTTCAAGGCCACCCTGAGACTACATAGTGAAGTCCAGGTCAGTCTGGACTAGAGCGAGACCCTACCTCAAAAAAACCAAAAAAAAAAATAAATAAATAAATCACAAATCAGCACATTCACAAGTCACAAAGAGACTAAATAAAATTACAATATACATTATTTGTAATCTTTATACATACCAGAGTCAGATGACATCATGATTAACAACCAGTGCTGCAAAAGGAAACCTAAACTACTTGTGCTTTCATAAGTAAGCTCCTTCAGAATGTATTTTCATCTTACATTACTAGTTTTCCTCAAGAGCATCTACCAATGAACCCTAACCTCTGGGAAGGCCAGAGAATATTTCTAGTCTTCTGTATTTTCTCTACCCATTCTCCTCCCTGCCCTTGTTGTTCACATACCACCTTACTTTCTTTGTAGCCAAGCAAACGCCTACTTCTTAAATATCAAACTATTTGCCATGTCTCTTCTTATACTCTACATATTTCTCTCCCTCTATGGAGACATTATCCTCATTTCACCTCAGCTGCCTATATCCACAGTTCCTCCCAGAACTTGACATTTTCCACAGCCTCCGTATCACTCACGTGGGAAGTCCGTCTTCAACTGAAATGCCTTTCCTGCCAGCTCACTTACAAGACTTCCGATCCGATCCAATATCTCATCTAGTTTGGACTACTAATTTCTTGTTACCTTTCTCTTTGTTCAGCCTTGATTCCTTGGTCTGTTATTAAAACCCTCTGGAAAAATTCACCATTTTGATCACCTCCTGTTTCACCTGGCTATTACATTTCCAGCTCTGGATGGACATGATTTATGTATCCCTGCCATCCCTAGAGAAGTTGAACCTGGTGTGAAGGTTCCTAATATTGCCAAACTCATGATGCCCACATCAAATAATCTCTCAGCAAGTGGTCATCAGTCATGCTCCATTTCTCCATCATGAATGTTTCATGCTTTCCTTCTCTCCTGAAACCGCTCACTGCCAATGTCCCTCGTTCCCAAGTCTTAGATGACGCTGTATGCTGCCTGAGGAAAATGACGGCATCAAGTAGGAAATCTCTCATTTTTAAACTTGACATCTACAAACTTCCCTATATTTGTAATCATCTTCTTTCTTTCTTCCCTTCTTTCTGGTAAGACAACAATTCTCCCTCTTCCTATAAAAGGCTAGTTCTTCCACATAATTTCCATACTATGTCTTCTGTCTTGTCAGAGAATTTGCTCAATCTCATTTAAACCTCTCATTATTAGACTTTCAACCTTTTCTTCTATTCTTTTATTCTAAATTTTCTGCAAACATGCCCTCTTCCCTGTTCCTGCCCACTCTGTATCTGTTACCATATCTCTCAGCTTGTCCAGCAGCTAAACTGTTGAAACAGTCCCTTGAAGAAGATAAAAGTAGAATATATTTCATCCTGATAATCAAATAAGATACGAGAGCAGTCTAAGGTGGGCAATCATCTCAGCCTCACAGAATCAACCAGGCATGCTGCTGGGGCATGGAGCTGTCATTCTTCATTGTGGGTGGGGCGCTCTCTCTGGATGGAAGGCAGGTGCTGTCTTTGTAATCAAAGCTCAGTTAGCAGGACGAGGGGAAGAGAGTGGAAGGAAAGGGTAGACTGAGAAGCACAGAGCCACACCTGAAACAAAAGAGGCTGAAGAATTTCTCTGATGGTGTCATGCCCACCCATGCTTGGGGTACACAGTTCCTTAAAAGAACAGTGAGAATGGATAGGAGTTGTTTATCAACAAAACCAAGGTTCTTAAGCCATCTGTCTGCACCCATTGTCCCCACTTTTTCCACCAAATACATTTACCTTTTATTTTGAGACATAAAGTGAAAAGCATATATAACTTACATGTACAATTTAACACATACATGTCAAGCACATATCCATGAAACCACCACCTAAGTCAAGGAACAGAACATTTTCAGTACTCACCTGGTTTGGGGGGTGGGATATAGACAGAGGTTGAGACAAGGTCTTTGATAGTCAAGGCTAGCTTGAACTCTGTGCTGCTGAAGATGAATGTGAACTCCTAGTCTTCTTGCCTCTACCTTCCAAGTGTTAAGAATATAGGCTTTGTTTGGTCCCTTCCTTCTCGTTTCCTCTTTTCTTCCCTTTCTTCTTTCATTCCATTTCTCTTTCCTCTTCTCTTAACTTCCTTTTCCTTTCCTTTCCTTTCTTTTCTTTTCCTCTTCCATTTCCTCTTTCTTTTCCTTTTCTTCCTTTCTTTCTTGTGCTGAGAGTCAAACCCAGGATTCTATGCATGGTAAGCATGTGCTATGCCTCAAGCTCCTACCTCAACTTTTATAAATAATTGTATTGTTTACCACCTAAGAATACACCCTTAAATGCTTGGATTTAGTTTTGTCTTTTTCAAACATGCCTATGTTCTATCCCTGCTTGCACTGAAAAACATGCAAATACTTAGGTGATTTTCCAGTTTAAAACTTTTTTTTCTGTTTTAACTACCAAAATTTTATTGTGAAAGTAGATTAAATTTACAAAAACACAGTACAATTAATGGATGTTAATCTGGTGGCCCAAGGCAAAAGGCAAGTTTTAATGGAGATGAATTAAAAAAATATGATGCAATGATGTAGTTTTAAATATAGGCTATGAAGAAAATATACTGCATTAACTTTAAATTTTTTTCAAAGCCTTGACTATTGTAGAAAAAGAACCTATGAATCTTCATACCAGCATTAAGACAAACAGAAGCAGAGCAGTGCTAAATGATAAAAAAAAAAGGTTCAGTGTTTACAGGAGGATAGCAACAAGAATATTTAATAGCATATGATCTTATTTACTGGCATAACGAAAGCCCTTGGCTAGAAGCAACAGAGGAAAATGCACCATCATGTTGCTTACAAAGAAATGAAGTTCAGACGTCAAAACCAAAAAGCTCCATCCATGACAGCCCCCACACATGGCTGTGAGATTGGAGGAGAGGCAGGGCACTGAGAGAGAATGTGAGCTGAAAGCTCTGTTTTAATTGCTTGTTATTACACTTGGGACAAAAATTTTTTATATATATTTATTGTCCATAATGAGTTACATTATTTAGTGGGCAAATAATGAGTTGTTATCCCCAATTCCCCAATTCCCCCCTCCCTTCCCCATCCCCGATCAGCTGGATATCCTCCTCCGTGGCATGTCTGTATTAGTCCTTGTGGCAGGGGATCCTGGATAGCCTAGTACTCTGCCCGGTCTTCCTGGCCCAAGTGTGTTGTTACTGAGGGGTGCCATGCCTCTGGATAGTCTCCCCTACCATGGCTCTCACAATCTTTCCGCCCCCTCTTCCGCTCAGTTCCCTGAGTCGTGGTGGGTATTAAGGCTGCTTTAATGTTGTGAGCTTAAGGGTCTTTGTGTCAAAAAATCCTTGGTTTCTGTCTCATTGGCCTATCCTGTGTAGATTGTATGGCTGTGGCTATGGGTCCCTTGTTCATCTGTCATTGTCTGCTGGGTTCCATATGGATCCTCCACGATATGACTGTGGTGGCCCCTCTCTTGCCAGGATCTCAGCCATCGGCCTACGGTTGGTTGGTAGGGTTAGATGGGCCACAGCTCTCTCGTTGCATCCTGAAAAACACAAACACATTTGGCTTATCCTGAGTTGGTTGAATGGCTGTGGCTGTGGGTCACTTGGGACAAAATTTAAAGGACCGTGCATGCTTCTTTCCCTCTTCAACCTCACCATTTATAACCCTCCTCCTAGGAAAGTTTGCTTTCTTTCGTTTTTCTCAAAACTGCAAAGTCCTTTTCCATCTCAGGGCTTTCTTTCCCTGATGCTGTTTGTGTGACTAACTCTTAGTCACTCCTGTCATCTCCACTCGATCACTTCTTCACAGAGACCAGTTTAGACAATCCAATCTCAGTTAAATTTCTTCATTGTTTCCTCTCTTGGAACTCTGTAGCTTTCTTCATAGAATTTCTCCCAGACTAGATGACTGTATATTTATGTGTATGTCTGGTTTCTTTCTATTCTCTACATAGTGGCCTCCACAAGAGTAGACTGGGTATATTGAATTCATTACTATATACACAAAATCCAGCATAGTACTTGTCACCTAGTTTGTGTATTAGAAACATTTTTGAGTGATTAAATATTATAACTTTAAAATATCCTTCCTCCTCAGTAGTATATCATTACCTTAAAGGCCAAGGCTAAAATGAAGCTTGATTGAGTTGAAGTAAATTGAACTAAGAGGCAGATTAAGATTAAATTCCCCGAGGGGAAAAAATTTAAATCAGAATGTCTCAAGAAAAAGAGCCTTAGAAAATGAATTCTTCATTATTTTTAATAAAAATAACCTTCAAAGAAAACAAAATGTGTAGTATGTTGTAAATTTGAAACACTTATACTAGCTCAGTCATAAAAATTAACTGTCTTTCAGGAAAACTTGGAACTTTTCTATATTTTATATATCCAGAAAAAAATCCTTAAAAATAAAAAGCAGTCATGATGTGCTGCCAGTATGGAGCGCGTGCGCGAGCGCGCACACACACACACACACACACACACACACACACACACACATATATATATATATATATAATTTTTTTAATTAGATCAAAACTTTGTATGAACAAGTCATGTGTTGGTACCACCATTTCCCTCTCCCTTCCCCACATTCCACTAAGACCCTCCTTGGTGGGACTGTACGTATGTTCCATGGGAATGAGGACTGTGAGTAACTATTCAAAGCAGCAATCAGTCATGGGGAGGGCAATGATATTTTCTAGATATTCTCTGGATATTCTCCCACCATGGCTCTTACAATCTTTCCACCCCCTCTTACGCAAAGTTCCCTGAACCATGGTAGGTGAGTTTTAAGTCTGCTTTAGTGTTGAGCTCCAGATTTCTGCTTTGGAATATTTTGAGTGTCCTCTGTGTCTGTCTCCATCATCCTGGCTCTGGTTGTTAGGCGCAATGTGGAAGCAGCATTCTTGCTCATCTCAACACTTTCTCTGTGGTTTCTCCTGGGCTGATGTATTAGAGTTGGTTCATCTCCTGTCATGGAGTCAGCTATCATTTCTGGTCTTCTTGGTAGAGTTGAGTTCTCCATGGTTCTTGCTGCCTTCTCAAAAATAAAAACAGATCGTCCAACGGAGAATGAGATCAGCATAGGTTAAATGAGACAAGCATTGTTAATTTGGCAGGATTATAATGGATGTAGCCTCTCTTTAGGCCCATGGCTAGTGGAAGCTTCCCCTTGGAGTCCAGATTCTTGGTTGGAACTAATATTTTTATTGATTAATTTCCTATATTTTTTATCACCTTGTCTGAGGAAGTTCTGACTCAGTACTGACTGAGAAACACTACTCATCCTTTAACAATTGTGCCTTTGTGTCTTCTGTACACAGAAAACCACACCTTTGCTCTGTGGCATTTCCCAACACTTGCATGTTCACGCTAAAATACTTACTTCATCTTCATTTCAGTCGATTTTAAACACCCTTTGATGTACCTTGTTGATGAGCTCTAAATATATGCTGTTTCTCTTTTCTAAGCTAGTGCCGTAGTACTACAGATGAATTCTTTTTCTTGAATCTTTGTTCACCAACTGCTCAGTGAATTCATTCACTTTAGCATTTTCTGTTTTCCCTTCTGTTTCCATGGAGAAGTATGCCAGTGATGTGTTTGGCTCCATGGAAACAGATGACTGTTTCTTTCTACATAGACAACTAATTAAATCAAACACTCTCTGTGCTACCCATTGTCCTGGAGGAGGACTGAAGAGGCCTTCTCGGAACGAAGCATCCTTTCAGTAGCAGTTCTTGGCATTTCACCCAGTACAATGAATTAATGTTTTAACTTTACCCACTGCTTTCTAATTCTGAGGTAGAGTAGGCTTTAGTCTGAACCCCAAAAATACAGATATGTGTGTAGAATCTTTATATGTTGTTGTTATCATTATAGTTATATAGCTTTTTTCTTATAATCATAAGAGATGTAGTTGATAATAGACTATAATACACTCATTTTAATACTCTAAAATGAGTTGTGTAGTAGAAAGGATATAGATTTTAGAGTCAGATAAACCTAGATTCTGAAGTCTATCTAGCTTGGTTATTTTCTCTTAAATTTTATTTTATCAAAGGTTATATACTCTTTTACCCCTCACCCCAGCTCCTGTTTCCCTGGGGGTGCACCTCAGTGGGATTATGGCATTCCCTGTGGGGTCATGACGGCATCAGTCAGGGAAGGGATATTCCTACCTACTACCTACTCTGTGGCTCTTACAATCTTTCCACTTCCTCTTTTGCAATGTTACTTGAGCCATGGTACTCTGATTGAGTGTTGAGTTCTCTGTAGCCTCTGGATATCTGCTTTGATGGGTTTTGATTGACCACAGTCTCTGTCACCATTACTCTGGAGCTGGTTGTCAGGCTACAGTGAGAGCAGTACTCATGTCATATCCTCTGCATTTTTTTCTTGGGCCCAGGAAAATGTGGTAGAGGTACCACGTCTTGATGTAGGCAGTTGGCTATTTTTTCATATTGATGGATCTTGGATATCCTCTGTTTTCTCTGACATCTGTAAAATAACAGATTCTCCAACCAGGTAGCTCTGTTTTTTATTAGCTATATTATCTTATGGTATTAGTTACTTTTCCTGTCTCTGAAAAAAAGTATTTCACAAGAAGCAACTTAAACAAAGAAGGACTTATTCTAGCTCACAGTCCATCATGGCAGGGAAGTCATAGTGGTAGGAGTGGCTTACAGCCGGAGTTTCTCATATCTGGATGTATCAGAAATAGAGAGAGGTAAATGCTGGCACTCAGCTAATTTTATACATCTTCCATTTTTATTCAGTCTGGGACCCTAGACCATGATGCAACACTGCCCCATTCAGGGTAGGTTTTCCCTCCTTCAGTTACACTCCTGTAGAAATGCCTTTACAGACATTTCCAGAAGTGTCTCCTAGACTAATCTAGTCAAGTTGATCATGAAGATTAAACAGCACAATTGGTTAAGCCACTTTATGTTTTTTGAACTTCAGTTCCTTTATCTAAACTATCAATTACATTATTGCACTTGTGTGAGGATCATATTTGATTATGTGTACAAAAGCATCTAACATGGCATGTGACACACAGTAGGTAATAAGTAGTGTGCCATTGTTGTTTTATCTGGTTGAACTCAGAGGAAAGTAGTCAGGTCTTCAATTGTTCCATAAATGACTCAAGATGGACAAAAAAAAGTAAATACTAAAATAATACTGCTTTTTGTGCAAACAAATAGTAATAATACTAAATTAATACTGCTTTTTGTATAAACCAAGCAAAATAATTCATAAATGAGTATAATATGTAATAGTTGTAATAGTTTTCCCCATTTGTAATATTTGAGTGTGTTTGCTTTGATATACTAGTCAGGCAGTACTGTTCTGATTATCTCTACAACTTTTGTCAGCCTGTCCAGGTCTTAGGAAAGCATAATATCTCATAATGACTTCCTCTCTTTGTTTGCAACATCTCCCACACAGTAGTTAGACATGGCAATGAGCCCACAAGTCGCAGAGTGCAGGCATTATTTCAGGTTGTTTTTTCCTTTCCCTCAGCCCTTATCATAAATGTTAGGGCCACTGAATGTGTTATGAATGTCGGCTTGTATACAAGTTTATTTATTAAGGTAGGGCTAGCATTCCTGGTCTGTGAGTTATACATTCACAGGTACAACCAATTTCAGATTGAAAATATTTGGGGAAAAGGTTGTGCTGGAGTGGACATGTACAGACTTTTTTCTTGTCATTGTTCTTTAAACAATATAGTATAATAAGTATTTCATAAGTATTACATTATATTTGGTATTATAAGTAATCTAGAAATAAAGTATATAAGACATGCATTGGTTATATGCAAATACTATATAAGGTCTTGAGTATCTACAGTGTTTGATATCTGCAGATCCTAGAACCACTCCCACAGGAATACTGAAGGAAGACTAAACCTATGTGCATACCCATGCTAGTATTAGTAATAAAATTAGTCAACACATATAAAGTTATATTTTATGTACCAGTAACTGTAGTGAGCATTTTGCAACTCATTGACCAATTTATTAATAATGAAGAAGTATGAAGAGTTTTGGGTATTCCTATTACTCATTTTATAGATGAAGACACTGAATCACAGACAGGCTACGACTGTATGTCTGACTCCAAAATCCATACCTGTAACTGTAACCTATGAGACTTGAATGTGTGGGTAGATATTTCTGCACACATGTGCACTTTTCATATTTATGAATAGGGAATAATAAATATAACAAAAGAACTAACTATGCTTAAAGTTTGTCTAAGCCCAAATGCACATTGGGGGCTGTTTTGGCAAAGCTATAAAGCTTGTAGACTTATTCTCAGAAAAATATCTTAAAAGTTCAATTATAATGTACATGATTACAAATGAAGCCAATTACATTGATGTATAGTCATCAGTTATTTTGTAGCATGGTGATCTTGTAATTTTTAGGAAGATATTCAGTCACAAAAACTATGGTAATTCTGAAATGGTCATAAGTGTACATAATATTTTAAGATACTTTTATAATAAGAAAACATATACAAATTATATTTTATAAACCCTCAAGTACCCTCAAGATATGATATCTTATAATTCCTCTCATTTTATGTTGGGAGTTTGAGACTCAGAAGGTAAGAAATTTGGTTGTTCAGAATAATTGCTATGTTCTTTATGTGGTTCCCCTGTTGTGTCTCTTTAACAGTATCACATATTCTGAAAATGACAACAAATGCCTTCCCAAGACTGACAATATAAAAACTGAAGAGATGGGTGAAAGTAGATGTAGTAAATATATCTTTGATATCATGAAGATAACATTTTAGACCCAGCAACAGGATTTCAGTAGAGAATGCCCTATTTGTGTGGGGGTGGGGGGCAGTGTAGTGATACAGCTATTTTGTAGACTGGCATTGGGGGCAGTGTAGTGATACAGCTAATTTGTAGATTGGCATGGGGGGGCAGTGTAGTGATACAGCTATTTTGTAGATTGGCTCAACTGTCCCTGGTAGTATAGTTAGTTCCTTTAATTAGAGCTGGAGCTCTGGTTTTCTGTGCAGAGCAAAGCATTAACTATTCAGATTCTTGCATTTCATTTCACTTTATAATATCTGAATGTAATCAAGCTTTGTCTCTCTAGCACATTTCCAGCTTAACTTTCTGAACTATACTCAGACAGAGAGCATGCAGAATGTCAGCCCCAGCTAAGCAAGTGCCAATTGATCATAGAATAGAGGCATCTCCTTGGGTGCCAGAATAATTGAATCCACATAGCACACGAGCCAGCTGCTTCTCTATTAACAGTCTCTGAGAAGAATGCAAGCTCAGAGCCCTGCTGCCCACTCTTAGCATCTCATAGGCCCAATACTACTGTTGCTGCTACCCAAAACCCCCAGGCATATCATTTTATCTTATCTTCAAAATACATTATTATGTAGACTTGATAGGTGTTAGCTGAATGTTACAGTTTAAGAAAATGAGGGGGTTGGGGATTGGGTAGGTAAAGACCTCTCTCAGTTACTTTATTTAGACCAGGAAGCTCAGAACCTGATGCTATTTTTATTATTCAGAAAGCCATTTCATCTCGTGTGCCCCATGCCCCCCCCCAAACTAAAGAAGGCAGTTCTCCTGAGAGGCTGAAGATTGCTTTATATATGTATGTATTCAATGAGTAGGAGCTAGATACTTTCAATCTCCTCAAATAGACAACTTTTGCTTTATGGGTACCACATATTGCATGGTGGTGACATAACCCAATTAAATCCTCTCTTTCAGGAAATGTAAGCACTAGGTCCACAAAAACAAAGCCTGTGGAGGTTTGAAGTAAAGGCTTGACATTTCCTTGTATCACAGAGACAAAGGAAGACTAGCCTGGCACTGTCCATTCTAGACAGTAGGAGGAGCCTAATCAATTAGGATCATCCCAGGGTGTGTAGAGTGCTCCCAGATCTCTGCATTCATTCCACAATTCCTACTCCTTTCTCTCATGGAGCTTCCAAGATTCCCACTTTAAAGAGAATTATAATATTAATTACTGTCATCTTGCCAATACTGGTTACAACTATCTCTGCTCAACACTAGTAAAAAATATAGCAATAAAGGACATCCTTTATATATGAAAGATAATTAGAGACTACTAGCCTTATTACAGCAAATTTCCATAAACAGCACCCTGACTAGAGGATGTTCACACCAATAAAAGAAACATGCTCCACATATACTTCATTTTAGGTCTATAGCGAGTTTGGGTTTAAATGAGACCTTATCTATAAATGTAGTGGTAGAGCCTGTGGAATCCTCTGGACAGAATCACTAGCAGTGTTGTTGCACGTGCATGCTTTGTGCATAAGGCCTTGTATTATCAGATGTAGTAACTCAAATGCAAAGCATGCTTCCATCATCAAAGCCAAGGTTTTGAAAGAGCACCTGCCTCTTCTAGGAGCTTGAAACAGCCTGACTACATTTGCAAGGCTCTTTGAATTTCAAGAGCACTGACCTCTTGCTTTACTGCTAGTATACAATGGAAACATAGACTAGCCAAGTAAATTATCTAAAAGGCTGTTGAGTCTTTCTGGGTCCCAATACATCCAGGATTAAAATCTGTATTGAAGTAGGATTTTTTTTTTTGTTTTTTGTTTTGTTTTGTTTTCCAAGGTAGGGTCTTGCTCTAACCCAGGCTGACCTGGAATTCACTATGTAGTCTCAGGGTGGCCTTGAACTCACAGCAATCCTCCTACCTCAGCCTTCCGAGTGCTGGGACCAAAGGCGTGTGCCGCCACGCCCAGCTTGAAGTAGATTTTTAAACTAAAACAATATTTAGTTTTAGGCACAAAGAAATCCAGGCAGAAGGGCTGGAGAGATGGCTCAGCAGTTAAGGCACTTGCCTCCAGTGCCTAAGGCCCCGGGTTCAATTCCCCAGTACCCACATAAGCCAGAACAACAAGGTGGTGGCCCTAGTGCGCTCTCTCTCTCTCTCTCTCTCTCTCTCTCTCTCTCTCTCTCTCTCTCTCTGTGCTTGAAAATGAATAAATAAAATATTTTTTTAAATATTAAAAAAAGAAATCCAGGCAGAAGTGCAATCCGTGCAATCCATTATCTTTATTGCTCAAGAAAATATTTCATTAACCATTTGCTTCCTCCATCAGCAGAGTTCAAGGCAAGTCACCATACAAGTAACGTTTTCCCTCATGTACAATAAATATACACTCTAAGCTTGTGTATAAGTACCATTCTCTCTGACAAAAGTAAAATTTTTCACTGAAAGTGCATTGTGGAAGTAGAAGCTATGGCATCTTTTGTTGGTGTTGGTTTTAAGTAAAGTATTGGTGTATAATACAGTTTCTTTTTTTTGTTTATAGTTTTTTAATCGTTGACAAATATATAATCATCTACTCCCAATGACATGTAATCACCATTAAGATATAGAATGACTCCCCTATATCCTTTCCTAATAAATTCCTCCTCACATCTCAGTTGTATCCATTACCTTCTCATTGCTGGAACAAAATATCTGACAAAAATCAGCTTAAGGGAGGGAGGGCTTCATTCACTTTACAGTTCCAGGTTACAGTCCATCATGGCAGAGAAGTCATTGCAGTAGGAGCATGAAGCCCAGCTGGGAACATTCAAGCCCACAGTGAGGAAGCAGAGTATAATGAATGCTCTGACTCAGCCAGTCCTCTCCTCTTTATTCTGCCTAAGACCCCAGCTCATGGAATGGTGCCACTCACAGTTAGGGCTAGTCTTCCTACCGTAATTAATCTAATTAAGATAATCCCTCACAAACAGGCTCAGAGGCTATCCTAATCTACATGTTCCCTCACAGGTGCTTGTAGGTCCTGTCATATCTACAATCACTATAAACCATCACACCAGCCTTTGGTAAACACTGCTCTGTTTTCTGCCCTACTGTTTTACCTTCTCTGGAATGCTGTGCAAATGAATCATGCAATGTATACCTTTTGAAAACGATTTCTTTCACTTCGCCTGAAACATTTGTGATTTCCCCGTTATTTAGTCAGTAGGAGATGAGCTGAGCAGTATTCCAGTATATAGATGTGTTACATATTGTTTACTTATTTTCCAGTTAGAGAAAAAGTGGGATTTTGTTGTTGTTTGTTGAGGTAGGGTCTCACTCTAGCCCAGGCTGACCTGGAATTCACTATGTAGTCTCAAGCTGGCCTCAAACTCATGGTGATCCTCCTACCTCCGCCTCCTGAGTGCTAGAATTAAAGGCACACGCCACCATCTTCAGCTGTTTCTGGTTTTTAACAATTATGAATTAAATTGCTATAAACACCCATAGATAATTTTTATGCAAACACAAGCTTGTACTTTTCTGCTGAGTAAACGCATGGGTAAGGGATTATTGTCGTGTTGTAATTTAGTATTTGAGCTAACAAGAGACTGACAGTTTTCAGCAGGGGCTATGCTACACCGTTTTGCTTTCCAGCCAGAATGTCTGAGAGCTCTAGTAGTCCTGCCTCCTCACTAGCATTGCCAGTGCCAAGGTTGCCTTTGGTGCTGTTTGTTCCAGCCATTCTAGTGAGTGGGAAATAGTATCACATTGTTGGTTGAATTTGCATTTCCCTATGTATTAATGATGCTGCATGTCTTTTCATATGCATATTGGCTGAACTGTGTATTCAAACCTTTAGCCCAGCTTTTAATTTCATTATCTGTCTTTTTATTATTCAGTTGCAGGAGTTCTTTACTCTGGAAAGAAGGTATTATCAGATATGTGTTTTGCAAATATTTTCTCCCAGTTTATGGCTCGTCTTCTTATTTTCTAACAATGTTTTCCAAACACAAAAGTTTTTTTAATTAGAATGAAACCTAATTTGTTGACTTGTTTATGGATTTTTTTTTTTTTGGCGTCATAGCTAAGAAATCTTTAGCCCAAGGTTACAGGGATTTTCACCTTTGTTTGCTTCTAAAATATTTTTGTAGTTATAGGTTTTATATTTAAATTTATAATTCATTTTGAAGTAATTTTTATTTATTGTGTTATTTATGAAACAAATGTTTGTGGGCCCCCTTCCAATTCATATGTTGAAATCCTAGCCTCTAGTGTAAAATATAGGAGTTAGGGACTTTGGGAAGTAATTGAGGTTATGAGAGCTGCAGTCCCATAAATGAGATCGGTGCTATTATACAAGGGACCCCAGAGAGCTCTCTAGTGTTCTTTTTGCACTATGTAAAATGTCTACAGTCTAGGAGAGGATCCTCAACAGAACCTAACCAGGCTGGTACCATTATCTTTAATATCTATCCTGAGAATTAGAGAAAATAATTTCCATGGTTTCTATGCCACCTGGTCTATGGTACCTTATTAGAAACAGTCCAAACTTAGTAAGACAATTGTATAGTTAGAGCATTTTAGTTTTGCCTATGAATGTCAACTTTTTCTAGCTACATTTGTTTAAAATACTGTCCATTAGTTTGCCTTTGCAGCTTTGTGAATGCTAATGGACCATATACATACAAGTTTGTTTCTAGTGCTCACAGATCTGATATGTATGTGTGTGTACCTGTTTGATCTGTGCTGTTCCTACACCGTCTTCATTACTGTAGCTTTACTGTATGTATTGAACAATACAGTGCAAGTACCCCATTATTATTCTTTTACAAAAGCTTTCCTTGTTCTTGGTGCTGAGGAGAACCTAGGGCCTTATACATGGTATTCAAGTACTCTGCTACCACCAAGCAGCCCCTCCAAAAATGGTTTGCTTGTTTGTTGATTTGAGGCAGTCTTAATCCAGTCCAGGCTGAACTGGAACTCACCCTGTAACCCAGGCTAGTTTAAAATTTACAGCAATTCTCCTACCTCGTTCTCTCAAGTGCTGGAATTTTAGGTGTTAGCCCCTCCAAAACCTTTTTCATCCCTCTATGTTTTATCCTGTCTATAACAATTTTTAAAACATGCATCCACTGCTACAACAAATTGCTTGGAAGAATTTTTAATACGTTGATTTATTAGTGCTTTTTAAACAGGATTAGCTGTGAATTTAATTTCTTTAATAGGTATCACACTATATTAGTTTTTGTTTGCCACATAAAAAATTAGCACAAACTTATTTTAAACCAACAAACATTTATTCTCCCCTCTCCCTGTTTCTGTGGGTCAGAAATCTAAACATGGCTTTGTAGGCTTTTGCTCAGTGTTTCACAAGGGTGCAATTAAACTGTCAGCAGGATAGGTCTCATGTGAGACTTAGGATTCTCTTGCAAGTACACATTGACAGAATTCACCTTTTTGCAGCTTTAAAATTTGTGGCAGCTTGCTTCTCATAGGTCAAAAAGAAAGTTGCTCTTTGCTTTAAATCTCTACAACTTCTTCCATCTCTCACCTTTTACTCATCTTTAAAAGGTTGAGGATATTGGTGGTGTGTTTTCCAAATATACACAAGGCCCTGGATTTGACCTCTAGCAAAGTTAAATTATATCAAGTTACTGTATCTACAAAACTTCACATTTGCCACGTATCAGCACCTGATAGGAATGATATCCTATTACAGTCATAGGCTGCACACACCTTAAAGGATATCATGAAGAGAATGTATTCTATGGAGTGGGTATCTTGGGTGCCATTTCAGAATTTGTCTATTACAAGAATCGTTGAATGTCTGTATATTTTAAGTGGGATTTTGTAGATTATGTTTTCTGTGAAAGTTTATCCATTTTTCTTACATTATAAGTTTATGGGCATAAAGTTATTAATGGCATTCCCTTGTGTAGTAATTAATTTCTCATTGCTGGAAGAAAATACCTGACCAGAAGAAACTTAAAGGAAGGAAAAGGTTTATTTTTGACTTACAGTTTTGAGGGGAAGTTTCATGGCTGGTAGGCTCATCATATTTCACCCAGAGGCAGGACACAGGATTAAGAGCAAGTGGGACCCCACTTGAAAACCTCAAGGCACACCATCAAGTGATCACTTCCTCCAGCAAGGCTCTACCTCCTAAAGTTTTCCTACCTTTCCCAAACAGTGCCACCAGCTGGGGAACAAGTGTTCATACCTATGAGCCTATGGGTGACATTTTAAATTCAAAAAATGGTATGTTTATGGAATACAGGTTAGGAATGTTTTTTGTAGCTCTTTTTGTCCTCATATATCCTCCCAGGACTGCAGAGTCAAATTACTATGTTTTAAAGTCACCTGAATGCTCTGTGTAATTAAGACACCAACTTAATATACAGCTTTCTTAGCCAACGAGCCATCTCTCCAGCCACCAAATATACAGCTTTCTTTGTTTTGTTTATATTAGTCTTTAAGGATTGTTCTTCATAAAGACTTAATGCATTTTAAATAATTGAAATAAAAAATAAAGCTGAATATAGAATAAGATATATTCAGAGAATTCTAACTGCTATTCCTATCACACACACACACACACACACACACATACACACACATACACACACACACACACACACACACACACACACAAAGTTTTCTGTTCCCACTAGGTAGGAGTCTTTATTCATTTTCCATTTGCTCTTCTATATTTTGAAAGTAGTTCTCTTTCCCTTCCTGAAAATTAAGTTTACATATACTCTTTAGAAGCTTGCCTTTTTCTTCTAGTAATAAGACTAGATTTCGCTTCATAGCAGCATATAAAATATGTAACACTATACACAGTATTCTGTACTTATTTTTTATCACTTTAGGAGATCATCTTATAACATTTTATAAAAGTTTTCACTAATCTTTATAGGGACATGGCACCTGAAAAATGTTGTGCCCCTGTGTCCTGACTATCTTCACTTCAAGTGAGAAACACACTGTGGTCGGAGCTTTTGTCTCCGTACAGATGATGCGTGTTTCTCTTTACCTGCGTTTATGATTTCCTTCTTTGTCTTCAGTGTGCAGATGTTTAGTATGATTGACTCAATATGGATTTCTTTGGACTTGAACTTTGCTCAACTTGTTAAATCTATAGATTTTTCTTTTACCAAAGTTAGTACCCATCTCTACCCATGATTTCTTCATTTGTATTTTTAATCCTTTGCTTCTCTTCCTCCTTTTCTGAGACACTGGTGTTATGTTGTTGTGATTTTATTTACCCACAGAACACCCAAGACTGTTAAACCGTTTTTATTTGTGTCTTTTTTATTCATGATGCAGATTGAATACTTCTTGGTCTGCCATCAGGTTCAGAGGTTCCCGTGTCAGCTTCATTTTGCTATTAAGTGAGGTCTTTGTTTTGGATATTTTATTTAGTTATAGCCTTGTTTATTAAATGTTTATTAATTTTATGAGCCAGGTATGGTGATGTACACTTGTAATCACTAAACTCAGGAGGCTGAAGCAAGGAGGGTTATGAGTTCAAAGTCAGATTGGATTACATAGCAAGACCCTCCAAAAAAAAGCACAATAAATATATATTATTTGAAATGTTTCCTTATATTTCTATACCCCTTTCTTTGCTGAGACTTTGTATTTTTCTACTTGTTTCAAAAACTGCTCTTGATTGCCAGGCATGGTTGCACACACTTTCAGGAGGCAGAGGTAGGAGGATCACTGTGAGACTACATAGTGAATTCCTGGTCAGCCTGGGTTAGAGCGAGATCCTACCTCTTAAAAACAAACAAAAATGCTCATGATTATTGGATCATTTTGTAATAATTGCTTATAATATTTATCAGAATCACATTGGTATAATTACAGAATTTCTGTCTATTTATTGTCTTTTGTTTAAGTTAATATCTTCACAAATTTGAGTTATCTGGTAATTTGGGACTGTATCTTTGGCATGTTGTGTGTTATGAGACTGGATTCTATTTAAGAATTCTATTTCAGTATATGTCAACCTGCTTTGGTTTAGAGTAAGCATTCTGATTCAGTCTTGTGGACTGTGGTTCGAAGTCCAGTTTTTAGAGCTCTTACAGGGCTCATCTGGTTTGTCTTACTTCTTTATTGTGCAGGACAATTTAGAACCGGGCAGTATTCTACCTGTAGTTCACTTCACAGAACTTGTGCTATTTTGACTCTAATCAGTTTCACAAATGGATTGGTGTATGATGTCTATGACTTCATGTACCAATTTAAAGAACTGCTTTCTCCGGGTACCTCCTCTTTATAGTCTACCCTGACTCTCTAGTCAAGACTTGCTATCTTTTGCTTAATTTAGGATGCTGTAGCTGACAGGGATCCTCCCAAGATCCCAGTGTGGAGGAGCCAAAGTGTGATTTATTTTAATGTATATGCTTTGAGCAAGGACAGGCACAGTCAAAAGAATTTGTGTGGAAAGGCTACCGTAGTTTCCCAGGCTTTTGATTAGAGAGTGATATTTGATCTGTACTTTGCGGTGATTCCAGATTCTGAGCTACTCCAGCATAGGAAGAAAAAGAACCCTTTAGGTTACCACCAGATTGTCCCTCAAGTTCCACCTATTCTATCTATCACTGCCTCACAATTGCTGGGATTGAAGTCATGTACAACTACACCTGGCAATCATGAGCAGTTTTAATTTCCTTTCATTTATTTTATAGTTTTTTAAGTGTAATTAGCAGTAGTATTAGGGTACTATGTATTTGCTCTGACCTGTCCAGAAGAGAAAATCAAACATGACTTATTATTCCTCATGAAATCATTCATTCATGATGCTAACTATATGGTTGGCATTACAAAATTATTTATTTATAAAATAAAGTGAAGGAGAAGCATAAGTAGCTCCATATCTCAAAATATATATTCAAAAGAATATGATCTTTAAAGTCATTAATCCATTTGTATTATAGCTTCACCATCTAATTTTAGTGTGAATACAAATAAGTTAATTAACTCTCTGAGCCTCAACTTTCCATAATGGAAGAATGCTACCATCAACCCCATAGGCTAAATTAAAATGGAATACTATATTTAACAGAATTAGCACAGTGCTTATTAATAAAGACTTAAGAAATGTATTTACTACTTATCTTAGTGACAAAAACAATTAAGTATCTGATGTACTTATAGGAAACTCTGCCCTTAAAGACAAAGAAGACCAATTTGGGAGAACACCACTGATGTATTGTGTGCTGGCAGACAGACTGGACTGTGCAGAGGCTCTTCTGAAGGCAGGAGCAGATGTCAATAAGACTGACCATAGTCGGAGAACAGCCCTCCATCTTGCAGCGCAAAAGGTGAGAAATAAAATTCCTTTGAAGAGTAAACATTTTGGGTGGCATTTGTTAACTGATTTGTGGAACTATGCAATGGACAAATAATAAACGAATCACAAATAAATGACTTAGGCTCCACAATTTTTCTAAAAATCAGTCTTAAAACTGCAGAGTAAATCACAGATATCTACTAGTGGCTGTAACAATGGAATTTTTTCTATGACAAGCAAAATAATATACACAGTATCATTAAAGTACATTAAAATCTATGTATAGGAAAAATAAAGACGAAAAAGAAATATCTGAAAATGTTAATAGTTATTCGGCTTATATATTGGAAAGGAACATGAAGTTTTACACTTTTCATTGTTTAAAACCTCTTAATATTGCTTTACAATCAAAAGTTGCCATCTCTTTAGAAATATGTGGTATTAATATATATTTCTAGTAAAAATTATTTTGAGTATAATTTCAACATTTTAGAACTCTAAAATTATATTACCAATTATCAGTGATTTGAGTTTTTAAAGTCATTGTTAACAGATCAGATTGTTAAGATTAACTAGATTTCAAAGATAAAATAGGAAGCTTCTAAATTAACTTGCATACAAACTATTTCTCTCCATAAAATTCTGCTTTATGAGATATATTTCCAGTACATGGCATTTTTCTTTTTACTTTATACTTCATGTTTTTGGAATAAAAAGCAATGAAAATGAGATAGATCCAGCAGAAACTATTAGAGTTATTTCCCATTTAAAAAAATTGTGACCAGCTAGAGCTGATTAATTGAGGGGTTAGAAAAATACCTTTCATTAGTTGAATGCATAAAAAAGACACTGACATTAAGATACACTTCTGAATATGCTAGTCATATGCTCTTTAAGTTAGATCTGTCAGGTTATTTCTAGTTGCTTCTCCTGAATTTGCTTTTTATTATAGTAATTTCTGAAAAATCTCCCTCATTATCAATCTCAGTTTTAACTGCTACTCTAGTATTTATAACCTTTCACCTAGACTTGTCAGCTGATAAAATTATTCACTCAGAAAGAGTAGTTGCACTTAGCTTGTTATCAGTTAGAAATACATTGGGAATGACCCCCAATATTAAGAATTTGAGGCCCTTAGACTTTTCATTGTAATTCATTTTAGTCTAAAATTCAACTTTAAAAAAATGTGCATTGAAGAACAAAACATCAAGTCAATTATGTGGGGATAAGTTGATGATCCAACATCATGACATCTTTGGAAATAATGTGACCAAAATAGCTTACAGAAGGGGTCACTAACATGTTAGTTTTATGAGATGCAGTACACTATTTTATTTTGCTTCTTGTTTCCATGTTAATTTTTTAAATATTTTATTTGTTTACTATGAGAGAGAGAGAGAGAGGCAGGTGGAGGAGGGAGAGTTAGAGGCAGATAGGGAGAGAGAATGGACATGCCAGCTACTGCAGACGCATGCGCCACCTTGTGCATCTGACTTTACATGGGCACTGGTGAATCAAATTTGGGTTCTGCTTTGCAGTCAAATGCCTCAACTAATAAGCCATCTCTTCAGCCCTCCATATTAATTTTTTATGTATTTTTATTTATTTATTTATTTATTTTCACTTTATTTTTTCTTTATGATCCATAATCAGAAACATTGAATGAGCAAATAATGTGTTGTGTATTTATTTTTAAAGTCCCCGTTGCTGTTTGTTGCTTTACATGCTTGCCAAGAGCAATAATGTGTGTGTGTTAGTTACACTACTAGAATTTTCATCAAGGATGGTAATTATTCGTGAGTACTCTACTCAATCAAACCTGCGTGTTGTTTGATTTTGTGCTTAAGACAAAGCACCATTTGTACAAAATCAGAAAAAGACTATGCAAGAGCAAGATGATAAATGATCTAGAAACAATTTTCAAAGATGATTTGGAGATAATATATCCTGTCTATTAAGACATCCTGTTTGTGCGAATACACACACACTCCTACTCTTTAGAGAAAATATCTTCACTTTAAATTTCTAGGATTGCCCTATACTTAACTAAACCAAATAAGATCTCACAATAAAACATCGCCAAACACATAAGGTAGCAATCTACTGTGAATAAGGGTCAATAAAAACAACATTCTCGGTTCTCAGAAAATATCAGATTTTAGAAACATGAGACATACAGTATAAAATAACTGCTGATGGAATGTTTAGAGGTGAAAAAGTAGGAATTCAAAGAAGAGACTTTTCATGAATAGGTATCCGTTCTGACCATGATTGCTGGTTTTAGACTAGCTAGGCTGTTAGAAACATGTAATCGCTGAGAAAAATGCATATTCACTGTTTGAAAGTATTGAGAACAATTAGCAGAGATGAGAGCTAAGAAAATATAACCATTCAAAGAAAGCTTTAAAATAAGTATCACATGAATCCTGGCTTCTTTCTTTAAAGGCATCTTGCAAATTAGAATGCAAAATAAATACAATACAAGTGGCCTTACTAGGCTGAAGAAACCAAGGTGGAGCTGGAGGTTCTCATGGCTAGAACCTGAAGGGTCAGATGCCCTTGTGGAAGAATCAAGAATCTAGATACAAATTTCTTATAGTCATTCGCTGTTGGTTAACCATTCTTGTTCGGGTTGATGTTCTATGAAACCCAGCAGTAAACAACAGCTGGATAACTGAACAGATGAACAGAAATCATTTTAAAGTTATCCCACATTTTCTTTCACATTTAATTCTTTTAGTAAATAACAAATTGATTTTTATAGGGATCCAGTCTCACTTTAAAATGTATGGGTAATCAATTTTGCCAACACATATTCATTAATTTCCAGCCATGTAGTATGTGTTGTGTGCTGATGCCAGCCTTATACTATGTACATCCAATGATTTTTTTCCAAATGCAAGGCCATAATTATTAGGGAGACATTTAGGAAATGCAGAAATAAAAATTACATGGTCAAAATATCTTAGGAGGACAAATGGCAACCAAAGCTACTTTGAAGGGGAAGAAAATGAAGGTTCATGGGAAGATATGACAGTTCAGGATGATAGATAGGAGAAGTAAGATCCAAGTGACTTCCTGTGGAGGTGAAAATACCGATGCAACAAGTATTTGCCAAATGGTCGATGCAACAAGTATTTGCCAAATGGTCATGGTTACATAACTCCAGAGACTAGGAAAAACGTGTGTCTGCTGTAGGTAAAAGCTCTCACTACCAATTATTTTTTTTATTGTTCATAATGAGTTACATTGTTTAGTGGGCGAACCATAAGTTGTTATCCCCAATACCCCATTGCCCCCCCTTCCCCATCCCCAGTCAGCTGGATATCCTCCTCCGTGGGCTGTCTGTATCAGTCTTTGTAGTAGGGGACCATGGATAGCCCAGTCTTCAGCCGGGCTCTCATGTCTCAAGTGTGTAGTTACTGAGGGTTGCCAGGTCTCTGCTATTCTCCCCCACCACGGCTCTCACAATCTTTCCGCCCCCTCTTTCGCTCAGTTCCCTGAGTCGTGGTGGGCGAGTATTGAGGCTGCTATGGTGTTTCTCACTACCAATTCTTATTAAACTTCATTTCCTTTGGTTCAGTGAACTCTACCAGTATGTTGGCTATTAAATATTCTTTTCAGGTATTGATTATCCCACTTAACTCTGACATCCAAACCTAGATGCGTGCTTCTTGTATAACTATGAATGTTCATGTATATGAGTATGCATTCATTGATTTAACATAAGTTCAAACTGCTATGTCACAGGTACTATCTTGGAATACAAGGGTGTGATTCTTAAAGCTGACCTATCTGACTTAACAATACACTCACTTTTTACAGTGTCTGCAGTCACAATGTATAAGTAGCCATTATTGACATGTTTAGATCATTTATTCAGTTGTGGTTTTGACTTTTTTGTTGCATTTTCTTAGGTTTATTGGTGGTAAAACTCATGTTCCCATAGTTCTTTGTACATATCTTTATAAGAGCTCCATTGCTTTGCATTGTAATTATTGTTTGTTTTTCTGCTATAAAGCCTGGAGCTCTCAGCAAGAACTTTGTTTCATTTATTTTTGAATCCTTATAAATCTAGTACACCTGACATGTCTGGTTGAATAAATTTGTGCTATTTATGTAGAAAGCCATTAATGCAAATACTAGACATTTTGATTATTAGAAACATTTATTCAGTTTCAAAATACATAGATATGGAAAATTTATTGAACTCCACTGCTTGGCTTTAAGACACAGTCACTTCTCTGGAAACAGATTTCTGCTAGTCCAACAAGCTAAGAAACTGTGCCTGTGGGGATAAATTCATCACAATACCCTGGACATTGGAACCTAATTTATTTTCCATTTGGTACCCTCAGTTTAATCCAAAAAAGCAATCGGTCATACCTTTTCTGATATTCTCAAGAAAAGATATCTTATTTTTAGAAATGTTTTGCCTCAGTAAGCCTCCTATTTCTCTGGAGGCCACAGATACATCCATCCATTTGCTAATAAAGGGTTTAAAACATTTTAGAAATCTTACTGAATGTTAATTCTTATACAGTTTAATGTTCTAGGAGTTTATTAATTTGGCTTCAACAAGATTAAAACAATCAACTTTTAAAATATTATATCATATTAAACACAAAAATTAAAGAAACTTCAGATGGTGGATGTATTTTTTTATTCATAAACAGTTTTTAAGTTACCTACAAAAATTAAATCTTAAATGTTAAATTTTAGTTTATAAAATACAAGATTTCCATGTTAATGATTTTCAAAATGTAACAGAGAAGGACAGGGGGGCTGGAGAGATGGCTCAGTTGGTAAAGTGTTTGCTGTGCAAGTGTGCGTTCAGATCCCCAGTACCTACATGAATACTGGGCACACACCTGTAAGCCCAGTGCTGAGGAGCCAGAAACAAGAGGATCCCTGGTGCTTGCTGGCTAGCTATTCTATAGCCAAATTACTAAGCTCCATGATTAGTAAGAGACACTGCTCAAAATAATATACAGTGAACATCAATTGAGTAAGCCACCCAACATTAACCTCTGGCCTCCACACATACACATGTACACATGTGTATATGTTTCTGCACACACAAACATGCACACACACCACACATGAGAGAGAATGAGTGAGAGAGAGCTGTAACAGAATACCACTGATATGTTTTTCAGGAAAACTTACAACATACAAAACTGTAAGGTTTCCTTTATTTTGTGTGTGCATGCACACACATGTACACCAAACAATGTACTGCTTAGTCCCCTTCTACATTCCTCCTCAGTACATACATGTATCTACCATAACTCATTACCAGTTCCTTGAAGATTTTATTTATCCAGTTCTCAATAAAGCTGTTAGAGGGCAGAGGCCATGTCTTACTGAAATCTACAGCTATAGTCCTAGCATGGCTTCTGTCACTTAATTGACAATATTTGTTTAATAAAAGCATGAATTGACCAATAAGTGTATCACATAAATTTATTATAAAAGGTATGACCTTCAAAACTATTGAAGTATTGGGTCTGTGGAGATGGCTCTGCAGTTAAAGTACTTGCCTGCAAAGCCTAACAACCAAGGTTCGATTCCCCAGTAACCATGTAGAGCTGATGCACAAAGTGGTGCATGCATCTGGAGTTTCTTTGAGTGGCACTATGCCCTGGTATACCCGTTTCTCTCTCTCTCTCTCTCTCTCTCTCTCTCTCTCTCTCTCTCTCTCCTTGAAAATAAGTAAAATTTTAAAAACACTATTGAAGTTTAAACTTAGTTTCCTGAGAAGTAACACTTATATGTCTTAATTTCTTCATGGATAAAATGGAATAATACTTTCTATAGTGAGGATGAATCCTTAGATTTAAAGCCATTTATTGGACAAATATATTCTCTATGAATATGTTATATGTTATCAACACTACTGTTATGAGTCAAACTACAATATAGGTGCAAACATCAAATTACTATTTAGGGGTCACTAGATGTCTCACAGGCTATCTGGCTCTTTGGGATCTTATCTGGTTTGTCATTGGATGAGAAAACTAAGTCCTAAATGTCTCTCATAGTCATGCATTTGCTTTCTCTCTTTCTCTCTCACAGGAGATTGAGCCTGGGATTCCATGCATGCTAGGCCACTGCTATATACCCAGCCTCAGTTGTCTACGCTTAAAAAATCAATTTATGGGCTGGAGGGATGGCTCAGCAATTAAGGCACTTGCCTGCCAAACCTAACAACCTGGGTTCAAATCCCCAGTACCCAGTACCCAGATGCACAAAGTGGTGAATGCATCTAAAGATTGATTGCAGTGGCTGGTATGCCATTCTCTCTCTCTCTCTCTCTCTCTCTCTCTCTCTCTCTCTCTCTTCTAACTGTTCTCAGTGTATCTTTCTGCTTACAAGTAAATAAATAAAATACAAAATTTAATTGGCTGTTCTCTTTGCCATATGTGTGGCCATTGTCTTATTATATTAATTAATTTTTATAAGTGAATGGATAGACTAGAAGATAATATAAAAGACATTCAGGTACCTAACACTTAAAAGGGATAAAACTGAATAGATCTGATTTTTGCTTCAGATATTTTAAATGAAACAAATAAAATAGATGCACTTGAAATCTACTTATCTTCCAAGATTCTGTTACCCTCTGTCTCCTCTGTCTTCATTTCCATAGTTTCAATTGTCATGCACATTTTTTCTAACACACACTCATACACTCAAGCAATATTATTTTGCATGCTTAAAAATTTTAATAAATGATATTATACCATTTATGCCATTCCCCAACTTGCTTTTTTATAATTTGCCAGTGCCATGTTTTTTTTTCTGAGACTTACTCATGTTGACACAAGTAATCTTCACTAAGATTATGCCCAGTTGCCCAAAAGACGTGTGAAAAGGCATGCGACACCATTACTAATTAGGAAAATGCAAATAAAGGCACAGTACTCAACCACTTGAATGTCTAAAATGACAAAGCGGCACAGTCACTATCAATAGGTGTTGGGAATACGGAGCAACTAGGCGTCTCAACGTCTTTAAGAAAATGTAAACTGGTGTGTCTACTTTGAAAAACTCTAGAAGATAGCTACTAAAACACACATGAATATAAACTCAAGCCCTACTTATACCCAAGGTAGATGATAAGGGGCTGGATAGATGGTTGAGCACTGAAAAGTGTTTCCCTTGCAAGCACAAGGGCCCATGGGGCCTGAGACCACCTGAGTTGGATTCCTCAGCACTTACATAAATATCTGTGCATGGTCACATGCACCTGTAACCTAAGTGCTATAGGGAGCAGAGACCAGAGAACCATTGGGGCTCATAAATCAGCAAGAATCAGTGAGAGACTATATTCAGAAAACAAGCAGGTGAGTGATGGAGGTGAGACATCTGACATTCTCCTCTGGCCTCTGCATACATGCACCAGAGGCATGTGCATCTGCAATACATTTGCAACATATAACACCCACCCACCCACACACACACACACACACACACACACACACACTATGCCACACACACTTCACACAAGCACACTCAAAATTGATGTGATGGAAGGGACATGTAACTTTCAGAGATGCTGAAAATATTCTTTATCTTGGTCTATGTGGTGACCACCTACACATTTATCAATATGAATTCTTAAGACTTATGTACTTTATTGTGCATATATTCTACCATGTAAATTATTATGAAAATGGTAAAAATTTGCAGAACTTGATCACCATTACTGATAAATAGGATAAGAGCGGATAGAACCAAGAATGGTTCCTGGCATAGACACAGCAGGACTAGTCACGTTTCCCAGCTGAGGAAGCAATGAAAGCTTGTCTGTTCTCCAGTCCACAGCCTCTCAAACTTAGCTGTATGTACATAACGATCACCTGGAGAACCCGTGGAAACGGTTTGCTGGGCATACCCCAGCGTTTTTAAGTCAGTAGAGGTAGCCTGAGGCCAGAGAACTTGCTCATCTTACAAGTTCCCAGGTGAGCACAATGATGCAGGCAAAATCACTGCTCTGTTCTCTTCATATAATGCCTGTGTATGTTCGCTTCCATTTTCTTTTCAGAGATAG
>PVHP010007084.1:0-58111 GCA_004024765.1 Zapus hudsonius
TTTTTGATTGGTTGCTTCCTGTCAGCATTGTGAAGGTGACAGGAAAATCACCTCTTCAGTGCTGAGAAGAATGAGGGCTCTGAATTCAGGTGTCATGCATGCGAGGTAGTCACTCTGCCAGACCCTCTGGTTATTTTTTAAATAGATTTATTATTAGAAGTGATGGAGCTAATATCGTTTACATACTACATATATCAGGCACAATCTTCATTGAATAGGATCATGGCCTAACCTGGGAACCCACCTGACAAGGAACACATTGTTTCTATGAAAGAAAATAATTTCGAATTTCCAAATAACTGGTCTGCAAATGAACAACTACAACATGAGCCATCTGTATGTTTGGGACTGCCTGTCTTTACTGAGTCATTTTTCTCACAATTTCAATTCTTTTTACTTTTTTCCCCCTCACAGGATGTGTCTTAACATGTTGTGTTGAGCTTTTTCTTTCCGTTTGTTCCTATTTTTTCCTGTTATAAAATGAATCATTTGAAAGGCTTTGGCCATGTGTCAAATCTATATTCGCAAGGATTAAGGATCAGCAGGGCTGCTGTGTGGCAATTCAGACGTTGAGTACATCCTGGGGACTGGCAGCACGCAGACTGCTATTGTATAGGAGGCCCCGGGTTCCAGTAAAGGCATTTTAAATTTAGCATCTGTCTTGAATTGTCATGGAAGATGGGGCAGAGGCGGCTGGCTGGCTGTCATCTAGATCCATTTAGAAGTTTTATGTGATATTTACCTTTAAAAATCTACTTTGGAGGAGACGGACCTTGTCACAGCTAGTCCTATTGTCCATGAATTATAACAACTTGGTAATGCAAACACACATGTGCATGAACATACAAACCTGCATGGGACCATTGTGGTCTTTATGGCTCATGCCTTCTCTGATGGAGAGATTCTATTTAGCTCCATATAAGCCACAGGGGAACACAATGAGAACTCATGGGAGCTGTGAGTCTGGCTATCTGTGTTTATAAAGACAAATCATTTGGGGAAGATGTGGAAGAGGCAATAAGTGCCACAGCAGTGAATCAATTGTGGTAGCAGGCAGGGGGTTATTTTATCTTACATTCTAGCAGGAAGGTAGTAATGAAATTTAAAAAGTTTATATTCTTTCTCAATCCTATCCATAGTGTAGCCATTTGACAGAAACAAAGAAACTTCAAAATGAAATTTGGCTTCAAAGTAATGTGGTTGAATCCTCTCTTTCACCACAAAGAACCATGTGGTCTAATCCTCTATTTAACTACAAAGTAACTGAGATACAGAGAAGCATGAAGGTATTAGGATCAGATGGTGATGGCACCAGTGAGAACATGTCAATTAATCTCCAATGTAAAGCCTTAAAATAACTTCTCACCACATGGGAGGAGTCTGTGCAATCTTCCTCTATTTGGCTTGCTGTGAGACTTCCATCTCTACATTCTTAAAGCTTGCAGAAACCCAGGGGGAATATCTAGAATTAGTTTTCTTATAGCTACTTGCCAGTCTTTCCATGATATAGAAAAGTACCTTAACTTGTAACATCAATCACTTAGTATCCAACCCCTTGACATTCATTATCATATGCAGAAGGAAAGAGAGAGGCCAGGAAAGCAAAAGAAAATCAGGACGATCACAAGTAACCCAATAATACAACCTACATTTCACTCTAAATAGTTGGAGTGATGTTTATGAAACATAACAATTTGGAAACTTCTGTTTTTAGTCTAATCCTTGGGCATTTTACTAGAATAGGCAGACCTTTTAGAGATGCATATGTCATGGATTTGGATATTCAAGTATTCAGTCTCACGCATCAGTGCACAAATGAAATGATGAATGGGAAAATCTGGTGGTGGCGAAGCACTTAATATCCCTCCATTCACCAATATAGGAGAAACTATTTTATCCTGTAATAGAAACTCATTTGTTTCTACTTTGAGAAAAATATGTAAGGATCTTATGGACCTGTACCTACATTCCAATGATGAATCTCACTGTGATGCTTTTCTTTTTGCCTATACACCAGTACTTCCTGATTTGAGGGGAATAAACTCCAATATCTTCAGCTGAACACCATGGATACTGTGGGATTCTATATGGTTGTTGTTTCTGGTTTTGTATTGCTTTGGTTTGGTTTTGGTTTTGGTTTGTCTATTTGCCCTGCGCCTTGCTGGGGAACACTACAGTCAATCTGTCTTTTGGTTTTGTGTTTTGGTATCACTGTTTTTATGCTTTAAAAAAGTTATGTGAAAAAGGGCTACTTGAGCACAAGCACTGTGGTGCTTCTGCACCCCCGCAATGACAGTGACCAACTAACAGAGGTGGTTACTATACCAAGAAAGGACGCTAGTATATACAGGATAGATACAGTGGATACAGCAATGATTCACATCCTTCAGAATGCAGTGGAATAGCAAGAGATTTTTTTTTATCTTACTACTGAGAATAACATGCAAAATGAAATGCATAACACAATGTTATTTCTAAAATTTTTACATTTAATATTTTGGTAGGATGCAGGTAATTAACAATGCAGCAAAGGAAGTCTTGGCCAAGGAAGGGTTACCCACATTTAATCAACTAAGTATTAAAGACCAGGAGTTTAAGTTACAACATACTCATCAAAGAAACAATTATCATTTTTCATACTGTTAAAATGAGATATTGTTGCTTTGAAATGACTATTTGTTATTTTTTTTTAATGATTAAATAAAGCAGAATTAAAACTCACCTACCATGACTCAGCAGAAGAAGGGGCAAAAAGAGTTTAAGAGCCATGGTGGGAGAGAATATCTAGAGACGTCATCCCCCTCAGCAGCAACACACAAGATAGAAAAAAAAAAAAACTGGCTACCTCTTGTACAATTTATAACATCCTACCCCATGGATTGATCTAGTATGCCCACTGAAGAGGGCCCCAGTGGGTAAGAAACAGAGAGGTGGGAAATGGGGGTGTCACCACAAGATTTGCTCATACAATGAATCTAATTATTGTCAATAGATGTTTTAAAAAAGACAACACCTCCACAGTTCAGAAATTTACTTATGATATTCATCTCTACAGGTAATAAAGTGAAGAGAAACAAGAAAATGGATAGACTTAAAATAAATGTTCATGTTATATGAAAATTAAAAAAACATTTCAAGTTGATAATTTCAAAAGTTGTAGAGGAAATTTAGGTCTGATTATGGCCCTAGACCATAAACTATTTAAAAGAAAAATTTGTAGAAAATGCTCATTTTTTCAGCTGAATTAATTTCTTATAGAAATTATTATGCCATACATTTAATTGTCTTTGCTGTTTTGATTTGATTTTTGCTTCTTTGTAAAATATTCCATTTTAAAAGTAACTTGGATGGCAGATGTGCTCACCACTAGCCACCAAAGCTGAACAAATGGACAGTAAATATTTTCAAAAGTAAATATTTTCATATGTTCAACATCCTTAGCCATAAGGTAAATAATACAAACTACTACCGCCTCACTTCAATCAGAATGACTACACTCAAGATAACAAGTACTAATAGAGATTCTTATTAAACCCTGATGGGGATGTAAATTTGTATTGCCATTATGGAAATAACTACAGAAGTTTCTTTAAAAAATACAAATATAATTAACATTTGACCAATATATAACATTTGGGTGCATATATTAAAGGAGTTTTAAGTCTTACCACAGAGATGTTTACAAATCGTGTTTATTGCTGCTATTTTCTTAATAGCAAGGAAGTAGAATCAGCCTAGATGCCCATTAACATATGAATTGATCATGAAAATATGGTACATAGGCACAATGAAATTTTATTCAGCCATAAATAAAAATGACATTATGAATTTTACAGGGAAATAGGTTGATCTCGAAACTATTACATGAGGTAATCCAGGCACAGATTGACAAATACTGCATGTTCTACCTGACATGTGGTACTAGCTTCTAACTTTTATTTATGTGTATTTGTGTGGGAGGAAATGTGGATATAAGTTATGAATCTAGAAAGAGGAGCATGGTGGGAGAGAGATGATTTAAGCAATGACACACAAGTGACATGGAACAGAAAGGGAGCTGCTGGAAGTAGAAGGACACATGGGCAGCAGGGGGGTGAGGGAGAAGAGAGGGGTGGAGGACTGTGATGGTCAGGTTGTGTTGTCAACTTGATCTTTTATCTTGGGTGGGTCTCTGAGGATGTTTACAGGAAGGCAGCCGCTCAGTAGGGGGCAGGATGTAAGGAAGCTCAGGAAAGCTAGAAATGAACATTTCTTCCTGGGAGGGCAGTGCAGGAAGGAAATTCCAGAGACTCCGGGAGTAAACACGTCTTGGAAAGGGTTGCAAGACCCTGACCTAAGACTATATAAAGGGGAAGGGAATCTCTCCAGGGCCCCTGCCTGTTTTGCTTGTGTGAAAGCCTCTTTCACTGTTACGGAACTTCCCCTGGATCTGTAGCTTCAAAAATCCTTTCCTCACATAACTGTGCCTGGTTTGGAGATTCATCCCAGCGGCATACGGTTGACTATGACATCATGTAAGCCAAATGCACAAAGAGTCACATGCATCTGGGGCTTTTTTGCAGTCCCTACAGGCCTTGGCATGCCCATTCTTTCCTCCCCTCTCCCCTCACCCCTCTCCCCTCTCCTCTCCTCTTCTCTTCTTCTTTCTCTCTCTCCTTGCAAATTAATAAAAAATATAAAAAAATTTAATTCACTAATACTGCCAATTGTTCTGTATTTTAACTAAAAACATATAATAAAGTTAAAAGAAGTAATTTAGATAAAGGGATTCTGTATAATTTTTTTTCTAGTTAAAAATAGTAATCTTTAAGCTAGCAGACAGTGAAAAATTCAAGCAGTTTTTTTTTAAATATTGTTAATATTAGAAACACTATATGAACAAGTCTTGTGATGTTACCCGCATTTCCCTCCTCCCTGCCCCCAACCCACTGAAGGGCATTTATTTAGTCTGGCTAGTAAAGCTCAAGCAGTTTTTAATTTTGTTTTTTTTTTCTTTCAATAACAATTGAACACATCTAAATAAAAGAAATTTGAAGATTTTAGCTGAAAGAGCTGAAACACTTATTTTAGATTTAAAATTGAGACAGGTCATTATTATTAGTTCTAAAGTCCAACAAATCTTTTTAAAGATCTGAGTTACAGGCTGGAGAGATGGCTCAGCAGTTAAGGCACTTGCCTCCAGTGCTTACAGCCCTGGGTTCAATTTCCCAGTACCCACATAAGCCACACAAACGAGGAGGTGGCCCTGGCTCTCTCTGTTTCTGTTCTTGTTTCTGTCTCTGTCAGCTTGAAAATGAATAAAGTATTTTTTTAAGAAAAGATCTGAGTTACTTTGTAAATTGCAATCATGCATAAACCTATTTAGGAAAATACCTAGGAATCATTTTGAAAGGAAAGAATGATGGGGTACAATTCAGTCAGTTTAAGGACTGCAATGGAGAACCTTCTAGTATCACTGGTTTTCAGAGGCTGTGCAACCTTCTTTTCATTAACACCATGCTTTGGTACTGGGTTCATTTGGTGATGTTGAAGGCGTTTACAAGCATTCTCTCATATAGGTGACAGTGTAAGTCTTCTGTTAACTAATCTGGGCTAGTTCCCATAGCTATAGTTGATATTAACCATGGCAGAGAAGGATTTGACTTGCTGTTCAGAAAGTCATCAAAAACCTATAATACTTGGAGCTGCATCTGAAAGGTTTAAATTGAAAATGCCAAGTAGGGCTATGTTAGCCACTGTGGGGCCATGAAGGCCTCAATCAATCCCTGTGGGGTAGTGGGGGAATGTGCTTCAGGATATTCCTACCCAATCTTTCTGCCCCCTCTTTCACAATGTTCCAGAGCCATGGCAGGCCTCTTAGCAATCTGATTTACTGAGTTCTCTATAGCCTCTGGATTTCTGCTTTCATTAGTTTTGATTGATCTCCGATCACCATGTCTGCTGTTTCAATGCTTATGATCTATTTTCTTCTTTTTCATTTATGGAATTGGTTACGGGATATTTATTTCATGTATACCTACTCATTTTGATTGATTTTTATTTATATTCAAAAGGCAACATCAATGGAGATATGAGTTGAAAGCAATACAACATTTGAAGTCAGAATGGTGTTTATTCAAGGCAGTTTCTTTTATCTCCCTTAAATTTCAGTGAAAGGATTATAGTAGCCTAGTTAATTGTACTATGAATATTCATGCTGGATTCTCTACATTTAGAACCCATAGAACTCTGAGTATATTTTTCCTTAGTGCCATACTAACATTTTTTGCTTTATAATTTTGATTTTCATTGAATGAAAATCAGTGAATGCATGTGAAGATTGGCAGGATGGGGATATGAATCCTTAACAGAGGCACTTGAAAGCTCAGTCCTCTTGTCTCTGGCCAATAATAACCCAGTGTGAGGCTAATTGCAGTTTCATCAAATCCAGCTATGATCAGAATCATGGTTGAAGTCTTCCAAAGTTAGGACTTCCCCTCCACACTGACCATGGGAATGGTCATAAGATAGCAGTGATTTCTCCTCCCTGTTCCTGCTACTACTCTGTAGAATGTGGGAGACAGCCTGCATGTCCTGATGAGGGCACACCAGGCTCCCTTTCCTCCTTACTGGGGACCAGTCCCATGGTGTCAGACCTCCCCCTTTGTGTCTATGAAGACAGCAAATTAGCTGTGAACTGTCCTTTTCCTAACGTTCAAGACAGTGTACATCTTTAGGTGATTTCCTCAAGCAAAGAGAGAAACCACAGTGAGACTAAATTTCTTGTTGGTCAGAAGCCAGATGGCACTGAACTTTTAAGTGACTTAGATTGACAACAATATTAAGAATGAATGAATCAGTGATGAATTAACTATGTTTATATTTGTGTTCACAAAATTATAAAGAGTAAGTGGATAATTAATACATGTAATTGGTCTAAGAATTTGAAGAATCAGTTTTATAAATCTGTCAGTTCACCTAACAAATATTCACTTTTTTTAGTTTGACAAACTTAATATAAAATGAATTCAAAAAAATCCCTAATAGTGAATTAAAAAATACAAGCAACAAGAAAGAGCTTTCCATATGATTTTTATATTATGATGCCATATGCATATCAATGTGTGATAGTGAAATAAAAGATCAATTTAACTTTCTAAAATTTAAAAAAATGAAATATATTGTCAGAATCTATTGTTAAAAAGTTTAACCATATGCTGAAGTAAAATATTTTTAAATGTTTCTAATGAAAGAATTACACCTAGTAAAATAAAAACTCTTAAAAAAACCTCCATACTCAACGTGGATAAAAATATTTAAAGTCACATCACCAAAATGAGATATTTATATAAGCCCTTGAAAACATGTTTGTCATTACTAATCATTCAAGAAATCATATTAAAACAAAAAATATATCTACCTGTATTTCAAGAATTAAAAATCACATAATTCACATGCTGGTAAAAATGAAGACTGACTGGAACTTTCGCACATTTTGGGTGGGAATTCCAGGAAAGTACAAACACTTTGGAAAACAATTTGGAATTTTTTTTTGAGATTAAGCATACATTTAACAGATGGTCTTTCAATCTCAAATGTAGCTATTATGTTAAAAGAAAACCAGAGTATTTCCATGAAAATACCTGGATGGAAATACTTCTTGTATCTTCTTCATAACATTCTAAAAATTAAAATAACTCAATTATTCAATTTAAGATGAGTTAATTAATATATGTTTTTATGTGTATGTGTATGTGTAAGAAGAGACTACTCTCATACATGTGTGAAAGAATTTGAAGTTGGACTCAAAATATTTTATTCTTTATATGACTTCTGGAAAAGGTAAACCTATAGTGAGTAAAATCTGTTCAGTGTGTCTCATGGACTGTGGTGGACACAAAGAAAAACTAGCAAAAGAATGAGTGAATCTTTGTGAACATGAGTGAAAGACAAAAGTGATTGACGGAAACATTCTGTGTCTGGACTGTTGTGATAGTAGGAGGATCATATTTATTTGTCAAAAATTAATTGAACAACATAAAATGTTGAATTCAAGCCAAATTTAGTATACTAGTTTTATTTCAGACTCTAATTTTAAAATGACAGCCATTAAAAAAAAAACAAAAACAAAAAACAGTGAACCAGAGAAGAAAAGGTAAGTCACTATAAAGTAAGTTTGCAACACAAAAAATTTCAATTTCTCTACTGTTTAACCAAGGCATTCAAGGATGCTACCATAAAAATCAGACGTTTTTAGCAGGGTAGCAAACTGAAGATACGATTGTCGTATTATAGCATTACACATACTCCAGTCCTGAGCAAAATTTCCATTTGATGGACATTGATGAGAATTATTGGATTGCATGTGGGGTAACTGTGAAAGTCATGGTCTTTTAGCCCAGGCTTCATTCAGACAGACATCCTGTATTTAGTAAGAGGGCTTTGGGACGCTCTCTTTTGGACATGGCATGGGCATTATAGTCATGAACTCACAGCAGTTGTGGTCACCTGCATAAGACTGAGCCTGTCAACATTCTGTCACGGGTGGTTGAGGGGATCGGGGCACCATTCCTGCTTCAGGAGCCATCAGCAGTTAGCATCTCTGGCGACAATGGAGTCATGTTTGTCACAGTTTCAGCCACTGGAAAGTTGTGCATGATCTGGCAAATAACTCTCCATTCATACATGCAGCACATTGAAACCAGTAGCTCACCCCTCCCCCCAAAAGAAATTTTGAAGCTATGAAACTAGAAAGAGAACTAGTTGGGTAGAAGAAGGGGTTCAATGGGAATAGAAGTGAACAAGAAAAGGTGAGATGGAGTGCCTGGGGCTTTTGGAGAAGACTTGGTGTCTAAAGGCACCTGCATGGAAAGCCTGATGGACCACATTCATGTCCCTAGCACCCACATAAGGCTAGATGCATAAAGTGACAAATGTGTCTGGAGTTCCTTAGCCTTGGCAGGAGGACCTTCCGTGCCCATTCTCTCTCTTTCTCTTATTTTATCTCTCTGGATCTTATTTTTTCATTTCATAAAAAATACAAATATTTTAAAATAACATTGCATACATATGTAATATTGTCAATAATGAGTAATTTTTAAATAGAAAGACAAGATCAAAAATATGCTGTTTCTGCCTATCCAGGAGCATGGATGGTCTTTCCATCTTGTCATGTCCTCCTCAATTGGTCTCTCAAATCCCTGGTTAAATGATTGCTGCTCTCACAACTTATACCCCACAACCCCATGGTGAATGCCAGCGATCCCACCGAAGGGGTCCTCAGGGGAAGGGGGCAAGGAGGAGGGTGATGGTGGTACCAACTAATGATTTGTTCATACAAAGTTTTTAACTAACCACAAAAAATAAATAGAAACATGCCATCTCATATAGCATTAAAGTGGTAACAAAACAAGTAGAAAAAAGCCACTGTTTAAATGAGCAGCACTTGGATGAACCAGTGTTTCTTTTGAAAAGTAGTGAAATATGTTTAAGTGACCACCAGATAATTAATAAGTTTTAAAAGAGTCTTTATTGAAAAGCAAAATTAGGGCTGGAGAGATGGTTCAGAGGTTAAGGCACTTGCTTCCAGTGCCTAAGGCCCCAGGTTCAATTCCCCAGTACCTACATATGCCAGACCTACAAGGTGGTGGCCCTGGTTCTCTCTCTCTCTCTCTCTCTCTCTCTCTCTCTCTCTCTCTCTCTCTCTCTCTCTCTGTATTTCTCTGCTTGAAAATAAATAAATAAAATATTAAAAAATAATAAAAGCAAAATTAAAAATAAAAAACCCAAAATAAAATTATTCCTTAGCTGATGGCCTGGTCCAGGGGCCCCCTCCTGGTTTTTCACAGGTTTATATATAAGACAGCATGAGCTTATCCACTAAGACTCAGCATTCATTAACATTCTCAACAGTGAGTAACATATCAATCCCCAATTCCAGGGTGAAAACAAACACTCAGCAGGACACTAACTAGCCTTGAGAGGTCATGCATTTCCACCATAAATAACATGATTTCTGGTCCCTGCTCTGACAGGCAAAAATTTGGCTGAGACATATCTCCCCATTTCTTCTTCCTTATCTTAGCTAAGTAGGGCCTTTTTCAACCCTGCCTGGTTTAAGACCCATAAATAGTTAGCCTAAGTGAAGACAGTCATAAATGCTATGTCAGGTGCACTTTCCTTTGTCCCCATTAACTGGCAGCCTGGTTCCTAATTTACAACCATTTGCCTAAGATAAGGGTCTGGATTTCTTGTAGGGAAATCACCCTCCTGGGTTTGTAGCTGAAGTTAGGGAATGTACTGTCTTACTCTCAACCTTTAACAGTAGATTTAATGTTACAATGGTTCATATTATTTTGAATTAAAAACATAATTAAAAAAACAAGTGACATTTTAGAAAATCTGTTTGTTTTGTGCATTGGAGTTGAGTTCCTTACTATTTGTAAGCCTAGATTATTTTATCAATAAAATTGTTTTAAAGACAACTCACAGGGGTTTCTAGGAAGTGGGATAAGCATGTAGAATTATTCTATATGCCACACAACTCTATTCAAATGCCATCACTATCAACAGTCTGAAAGCTTCCTTCACCGAGTTCTGGAATTGTTCTACCATGTCCCACATTACTCATAAACAGATTATTTTGCCAGTGTTCAATAACTTTAAGGTACTGAAAAGAAGCCGGTGAATAATAGAAATGAGTCAAGGGATGGGGAAGAGGCACTGTGAAGAAAGGTTAAAGTAGTGGGAGGAAATTAAGCTAAAGGCAAACAAAAAGATTGGAACAGTTCCTTCTCTGTTTTCCCAGGAAGCACGGAGGTCAGTTGTTAGTCATGAGAGCCACAAACACAATGGAGAAGACACATTGACAAATTATAACAAATGAAATAGGGTAGAGGAAATTGTAACTCTAATGCCATTTACATCTGGATCAGCCTTCAAAAGGAAACTTTTTCTCCCATAGAGGTAGATTAGAACACCATCAGCAATGTAAAGGATCACGCCTGTGCAGTGCACACTATGTGAGCCGGGCAGAGTCCCTTGCCAAGGTCGCCTCTCCACATCTGTTTTGACAGTGAGCACAACATTTCTGATAGTATGTTAAAGCACAGGATTGCCTGCGAACTCATCCTTGACTTCATTCTCAGGTTTGTTCCTCTTTGGGTTGTCTGGGATGACTTTTCCCTGGATCACTGGTTTCTTGTTTAAAATGGTAGGTATGCCACCACACCAGGGCTAATTACATTCCGAGAATGGCAGACATTAAATCTAAGTGTAATAAATATCTAAAGTGATTTGGGTAGGCAATAAAGAGCAAGAACCACTATTTGAAGTAAATGACCCTATTATTCTGTCACTGCTCTATTCCTATAAAATTCTATGCCAGTCATATTTCCCAGGTAAATGTCATCTGAGTTCCCTGGGTCTTTATCATGTATGGCCACAAAAATATATTAATTGGTAATTAAAATTGCTACTCTTATGAGCAATTAGTATGAGTTAATCATTTTGACAGTGATTTAAATTCTTAAAAATCAATAGTAAGTAGTTTTGTAGTCAGCCACACACTGCTGGGATGGACCTCCAAACCAGGCATGGTATGGGGAGAAAAGAGTTTATTGAAGCTACAGATCCAGGAGAAGTTCCATAAAGGTGAAAGAGGTTCAAAGAGACAGACAGACAGAGAGAGAGAGAGAGAGAGAGAGAGAGAGACAGAGACAGAGACAGAGAGACAGACAGAGAGACAGAGAGAGACAGATAGAGAGACAGAGAGAGAGAGAGATTTATCACTAGCAACTACAAAAGCAAGCAGCAAGTACACTCAGTCAAACCACAGGAACTCCAGGCTTGTGCTAAGAACAAAATCAAAAGTAGAACATTAGGATGGTAAAAATTCTCTTTATTATTGTAAATCATATATATGTATATTCTCACATAGTTATCCAACCTCATAAATCATATGATGGAGAGTTAACCCTAATATAAAATATGCATTATTCACTGATAAGTATAATAATTATGTCATACTAACCAAAATGATAATGATAAGATAAACTGTGTGTTCAGAGAGAGAGGATAAACCCCTGTGAATTCTCTATATTTTACCCAATATGTTGCTTAACTTCAAATTGAACTAAAATTTAAGCCTATTCAATATAATATAAATTTAACCTATTTTATAATTAAAAACATATCCCTATTTCAGGTTGTTGGTGACTCTACACTAATTTAAATAAACAAATGTCATTGAGTTAAATTTTATATGACTCATTACAAAGAAATATGACTGCTATGCTTTTAGTATCCACCACAGATTAAGAATTTTGCAAGCATTGATGATATATATATTTCCTATTTTAATTATTTCAATTACATTTTCTTAAAAATAGTTTGTGATTCAAAAGTATTTTAATAAGAAAAATAGTGTTTATCCATTTTTGTTAATGATATTTCAAGAATGTAAATTATAAAAATAATTGAAGGGAAAAAGTAGTACTGTTATTAGCTTATGAAAAAGGAGTATATATTTTATCTGAAGGTAAAGTACATTATCTTGCTTAAATTTTTCTTTGCATTAATAAATGATTTTTTATTTCATGTAAAATTTTTAGTATAATAAAATTTATTTCTGGTCAAAATGAATACCTTGGGTTTAAAGGAATTTGTATTGAGGAGATAACTCACTTGTTGAATTGGATGTTATGAAAGGAAAAGGGTTTGATTGACTTCACTTCTGATTGACTCTCTTTGGGATAAAGGAGTCATGAAAGGCGTGTTCTGAGTAAGCCATGATACAAATGTGGATGCTGGTGACAGACCTTCCCTTTCCCAATTTCTGCCTGGCTGTTGTTTTGTGATACACTACTTCACATTTAGTCATTAGAACAAAAAAGTGCTGCAAAACTTTACCTGAAAGCTTTCCCCAAGCCTGTTATACGTGATGCTTCCCAATCATATTGTGATATTGGAAAAACAACACAGTGGATGCTTCTGCACTTCCTGGCTGGCCTGTTGGAGAATACTGAATTAAATAAGATCATAATGTAGAGAGATTGTAGACTACTTAATATAGTCAAAATGTGGAGAGTATGGTGGAATAAAGGCCATGGAAACGAGGTAGGCAGTGCCTATGCAGAAATGGTCACTCTAGTGTGGCTTTTGAAGGGAGTCAATCCTGGGATCACTTGGAGGAGCATATTATAGTCTGAGATAAGGTGAAGTGCAAAGACATTGCGGTTGTGGTGTGTTAGGGTCATCCCCTGTGATCTGGAGTATAGTGAACCAGGAGAGTGGCAAGGTGTCATAGGATAAGAACATTTGATGGGACAGGTAGTTCTCAATAGATTTTCAAAAGGAACTTATTATAGATCAAGCTGAAACACTATAAATAAAGAAGGAAGAAAAGGTATTGCTTACTACATACTTCTAGACATCAGAAATATGTGTGGTCATCTGTTCTTTCTCTTGGAGATCTTAAATTGGTTGAGTCTGGATGCTTCATCCTCCAAGTCCTTAGGTCCTCATAAAAATGGAGTATGTGATAGTTCAGATCAATCATTCAATGCCATTCTCTTGGGTAAGTTGAATGCCTCACTGGGTGAACTGAATGAATGAAATATAAAACAATAACCAAAGACCAGGAAACTATCATGAGCAAACTGGGTTTTTGTTGGTTCCCTTACCTGATTTATCATCCTTTGTTCTCAGAATTCTCTTTTCCCTGTGTTGGCTTCATTCTAAGTTTTTGGATAGTAGAAAGACACTGAACAGCTCCATCCTGAATCTTTTCAGATATAAGACTACAGAAAAATGGAGAGATAGAGACAGATATATAGATAGTAGATGATACATAGATAATAGATAGATGGAAATAGATAGATGATAGATAGATAGAATCAAAAGAGTGTGTATCACCTCTTCACCATAAAAGATAGATTTGTTTGATTTATAATAACTGTTGTGGTTTGATTCAGGTGTCCCCCATAAACTTAATGTATTCTGAATGTCCATCCCCAGCTAAAGGCAGTTTTGGAATTGAAATCTTGTTAGAGCTAAATTGTTGGGATTGGGACTTATGGGGGTTATAAGCCAGCTTCCCCTTGCCAGTGTTTGGCACACCTTCTTGCTGCTGTTCGCAGTGCTTTGGCAGAGGTGATGTCCACCCTCTCTGTTCATGGCCTCATTTTCCCTGCCATCATAGAGCTTCCCCTTGAGTCCATAGCCAAAATAAAACCATTCCTCCACAAGCTGCTTTTCATTGGGTTCATTCTGCACAGCAAAGAGAATTTGACTATAGTAATAACCTAAATTTAATGAGATGTAGCCTAGAATTAAGGGCATTTATGATATTTTTGAAATAGGAGTCTACTTATCGAGCTTATTTCTCTAGAAAATTTAATTCATACTTTACAAGAATGAGTTCTAGAGTGACACCCTACCTAAAAAAATGAAGAAATCCAGAGCAGTAACAGGAGATGTTAACCAAAAATGAAACCCGTAGCTCTCAAAAACTACATTTTGTTCAGAGTCATGGACTGCAGAATCACCGGGGGTATGATAATCTTCCAGACTTCTTTAAAAATGAACTTCCTTTATATGGCAGTGTATTCCAGTCGTTAACAGAAAGTAATTATTATCACTGATAACATTGTAATGCCCATAAATATAAACACTAAAAACAGTAATAAATCATCTTTCTGATTTCAGGAGCAAGTGAATAATCTAAGAGAGGTTGTAGGTGCTAAGATGACTAGTATTTCTCCTTTGCCTTCAGCTGTTCATTTTACATCATCCACCTGTGGACTTATATGTAATGTTAAATTAAAACCTTAGCCTATTATTAAGGTTTTCAGGAGATGCACCATGTTTAATATGCTAGTTTTTCATTGCCATATACAAGCTATCTTAATATACACTTGACATCTTAAAAATAGCAAACACTTGTCTCGCAGTGTATATCTACCAAAAATCTGGATTTTATTTAACTAGATTCCATTGGATAAATTCACTTTTTGTTTGTGAGTGTGTGTGTGTGTGTGTGTGTGTGTGTGTGTGTGTGTGTGTATGATGCATGCTAGTATCGATGTGGTTCCCCCATGAGCTCATATGTAGCAGAGTGTTAACCTGTAGTGGCTGGAGCAGAACTTCACTCCATCACTCTTCCAACTGTTCTTATTCAGGCAGGAGTTTCTTATTAATCTTGGTGCTCCAGGGATTATCTGGTGTGGTGGTTTGAATATAAATGTGCCCATAGCCTCAAATGTGTGAGACATCTGCTTAGTCCTAACTTGGTGAAGTCTTGGGGAGGTGGTGCTCTGCTGTGTCATCTGGGGTGGACCTTGGGGTTGAGTCCAGTTCTTTGTGTTCAGAGCCAGCTTTCATTGCTGTTCTATCTTTGCTGTGGATATACACTGAAGTGATCCAGCTTTCTCTGCCATGATGGAGCTTTCCCTGCAAACTGTAACATGAAATGAATCCTTTCCTCTCATAAGGCATTTCTGCTCAGATGCTTGTTCCAGCAACAAGAAGGTTATTATAATATCTGGTCTTTGTTTCCCTACAGGATTGGAGTTACAGACCCATGTGGCTACCCACAGCTGTTTTTTTGTGGATCCCAGGGAACAAACTCAGTGCAGACACTCTCAGGCCTCCCTCAATCCCATAATGTTTGCACAGGAAGTTCTTTTTACCACTGAGCCATAGTTCCAGCCCAGAAATTTGTATTTTTTCTGGCTCAGGATATTGACAAGAACTGTGATGAATGGATATTGTGTCATTACTTTGCGAGGAGGATTTTGATCTAAACTCAGTCACAGCGGTACTGGCAGGCCTCAGGTTAGGTTAGGAAAGAAACATCAATTTCTTGTGTGTCTTTTCTGAGACCTGCTCCCAGCTTGGTGTGCTGGTACATGCCTGTCACATCAGCACTAGAAAAATGCAAGTCAGATCATTTGGGAGTTCAAGGCCAGCTGGGCAATATAAAATCCTTTCCTAAAACAAATCAAATCAAAATAAGTTGACCAAAATCAGTTATTTGTCTCCAGAGAAAGGACACTGAGAAAAAAGGAGAGTGACCAGATAGGAAACTGTGTCTCCTTTCACGTTTCGAGATGTCATCCCTTGGATTTTGCACTATTATATTTGTTAAAACCAACTCAGTGCAACTCAAATGTAGCAGAGAGAAGCTATACAGGACAGGAACATTAATTTCAGCAGGCAAGAATCAGTGAGGTCATTGGAATGCTGCCTATCTGGGAATCTCATCAGTCTACAAGTAAGGGACAGAAGAAAGCCTGTAACAGACCCTAGTTAACTGATTGGCATCTCTTTAAGACTGACTGTATCTTCCCAGAAAAATGAATTTTTTTCCCAGAATTTTTGGCTTACATGTGTGATAGGTGTGCATGTACATATGCATATTCATACTGTGTTGGTACATGCATGTAGAGATGCCTGTGCTTATGTACATTTCTATGGAGGCACAGGGGCAATCTTGGGGATTATCCTCAATGACTGTGTCCACTGTGTGTGTGTGTGTGTGTGTGTGTGTGTGTGTGTGTGTGTGTGTGTGTGAGATGTGAGTACACATGAGTGTGCATGGAAGGTCTTCCACTTCCATCTTGCCTGAGGCAAGGTTCTCTCATTGTTGCTCAACAATGTGTAAGGTAAGGTGACCAGCCAACTTGCTAGAAATTCTCTGCCTCCCTTCTCAGAATAGCTACACTGTGATTACAAGTGGTCGTTTCAATGATATGATAGTAATATTTAATACCACAACAGCATTTGGAGTTTTTTTTTCTTTAAATTTTACATAGATTCTGGGGATCTGAACTCAGGCACTCCATTCATACCTGTGTGGCAAGCACTTTATTCACTGAGTCATCTCTGTAGCCCTGAGGCACCTCTTTTCTGAGGCAGGGCCTCTCTTTCATTGGCCTGGGGCTCATAGATCAGGATATCTGGCCAGGAAGCTCCAGGTATCTGCCTGTCTTCACCTCCTTAGAGCTGGGATTTCAGGCATGCACCATAACTCCTAGCATTTACACGGGCACTAGAGATCCAATTTAGGTCCCCAGGCATGTAAAATAAGCACCACGCCAACTGAGCTGTCTCTACAGATCTTTCTACTCAAAATTTATTCTAACATTTTAATTTTGTAAAGGTCATATGTGTCTCTAAATGGCTTTATGTTATTTAGTGGATTTGTGGCATTGGTGTATTACGACATGGCTTCTGGATGGTGAGTAGGTTTTGCTACCAGATCATTGATGAGATCAGGTGATGGCTTTTCAAAAGATTAGACTTAGTAGGTTTTCACTCTTCCTAACTGAACACTCTTATTTGAAATACTTTAGTGTATTTGTTCTTCTCTTAGGTTTATTTTATCAGTAAATTTTCTAACATTTGTAAAGCTTACATAAATATCATTGACATTTACTTTAAGGTTTTCTCGAATTCCAGGAAAATAGACTCTGAATTTCGATTTTTGCAGTACAGGTATAATATGTACAGAAATGAAAACAGCCCAGTGTTCATGAAATTAGAATTAGCCTGTGAATATATTTTCCAATAACAAACTTCTCAATTTACTACATAGTGAAATGGGTCAAAAGATCTTTATTTACTTGACTGTCTTTTCCACCTCAGCATTCACTTTCTTTTTTTTAATAGTTTTTTTAAAATATTTTATTTATTCATTTTCAAGCAGAGCGATACAGAAGATAGATGATGAAAGAGAGAGAGAGACAGAGAGAGAGAGTGAGAAAGAACCAAGGCCACCACCTTGTGGATCTGGCCTACGTGGGTACTGGGGAATTGAACCGGGGGCCTTAGGCACTGGAGACAAGTGCCTTAACCGCTGAGCCATATCTCCAGCCCTCAGTATTCACTTTCTATGCAGCATGATTGAAAAGAGTGTGCAAGCTACTAAGAGGTTGATACATCCTGATGTCAACACCTATTGTTGTGATATGTGACAACAAATCTAAGTAACTTTTTGTCAACTGAACAAGCACATCCTGCAGTTTGTATAGTGGGGAAGATAGGTAAACATAGAGCATAAATGTTTTGAAAATTGTTAGGAGGTATGAAACATCATTAGTAAGTGATCAAAAGACATAAATATAAAAATAGACACTGCATTCTGATGCCATGCTATTTTCTTTCAAGCCAGGGTTTCTGGGCTGAGATAATGCCCATTTCTGCCATTTCTTCAATGCTTTCTCTGGAAGAGCTGTTGTGATAAGCACAGGGAATATGAAAATGGAAACTGCATACATCCGGTTCTCCAGGTACTGAAGGTTCATGGATGAAAATTACAGGGTGACTAGTCATTTAATAAAATTGAGAACAATTTCAACACCTAATATCAGATTCTCTAATAAACTCTTAAATTAATCATTGCAACTGATCTCATCCTGAAGCAGTATAACCTTTCCCTGAATCAATACCAGTGGTAATGGCTTGAAAAGATAATTGTAAACTACATCATTCTGTAGGTTCCATTTCATGTTGTAATCATTCTTTTCAGATGCAGCAGTAATTTTATAGGAAACCTTTGTGAATTGTTCATTGACATGTATTATTCATGTCGATGTACATTGATATGGAGAACATTGAAACTGACTCTATAGTGACTTAGGAAAGTTATTTCTTCTCGACTGTACTAATAAAAAAATATATATCCTTACTGTTTGGTCAACTAGCTTTTCTAAGTGTTAGAGCTGATATTCTTTCTTTTAAGTAATTAATTTATTGTTAATCATTAGAAACACTGTATGAACCAGTCTTGTGTTGGATCCCCCATTTCCTTCCTCCCTGCCTCAAACTACTGAGAGCCCTCCACAGTGGGATTACGGAAATGGTCCATGGGATGCAGGGCTATGAATTATACAAGCAGTAGCCAGTTTGTTGTTGTTGTTGAGGGGGGCAATGCATCTGGATATTCCTCCCACCATGGCTCTTACAGTCTTTCCGCCCTCTCTTCCACAAAGTTCCCTGAGCTATGGTGGGTGAGTTTTAAGTCTGCTTTACTGTTGAGCTTTGAAGAGTCTCTGGATTTTCTGCTTTGGACTATTTTGAGGGTCCTTGGTGTCTGTCTCCATTACCCTTCCAAGGTTGTTTGATGGAGGAAACACTCTTGCTCATCCCTACAATTCCACTATAGTTTCATTTGGTCCCTAGATGATGTGTTAGGAGCGGTTCATCTCCTGCCTGGATGCCAGCCATCATCTCAGGTCTTGTTGGTGAATTGGGTTGTCCACAGTTCTCAGAATCTCCAATGGAGAGTGAAATCAGTATAGGTTAAATGGGACAAACATAGTTAATTTGGCAAGATTTTAATGATGTAGCCTCTCTGTAGACCCATGGTTAGTGAGGGCTTCCTCTTGGAGTCCCTTTTTTTGGTGTCCATAAGAATTTGCCTTTGATTCCAGTTCTAGTGAAGGGTTCCTTACCACTGAGCTCATCTCTTAGCTAGAGAGCCATGGATTAGCCACCTAGTTTAAGTACCACTGTTGTACAGATAAGCACTCCTTCTTGCCTTGCTGGTCCTCTGAATTCTCATAACATCAGTTGCTGTTATATAGCAGTGTCCTCTGGTAGCTTGTATAGCACCTTCCAGCACTCTACAGGCTAGCCATCTGGGAACTGGCTCCTTTTCAAACCCAGTGGGGTCTCTGTGTTGTGTGACAGCAGCCTGTGGCACTTGAATCAATAGAGTATCTTTTGCCTGGGCAGGGAATCAAGAGTTAGGACATAAGCTGGTCTTGTTTTAGGGAGTTCATAGGTCTCTCCAACCAATAGCTCAGTGTGGGAAGTAACCAATTACTGGGGCGTGGAGTTATAGGTCAGAACCACTTGTATTAGGGTTAGGCTTCCTCCAACCCTCCTCAGGGCCCTTCTTACCGCACGATACACCACCTTCCTCAAAAGCTTACTGTACAAAAGTAAGGATTCTATGATCTCAAATCATTACGATTTAGCTTAGTGTGTACCTCCCCCCAACTCCTTCCATCCCGTTGTCGGTCTCATGATTCACCTGTCAGGTTTGCTTACCATTCAAGCTTAACCTGGTTAGGAATCACAGAGGAGGAAGAATATGTAGCAGCATTTGTCTCTTTTCCTTGCTGATTTCATTGAGTATGATGGTACAAATTCACCCAATTTCCTGAAAATTTTATTACGTCATTTTTTCTTACTGCTGAGTAGAATTCCATGGTGTATATATACTACAACTTTTATATCCGTTCATCCAGTGATGGGCATTTGGGTTGATTCCAATTCTTAAGTTATTATGAATTGAGTCACACTAAACATGGTTGAGCAGATGTCTCCATGCTGAATCAAGGAGCCTTTAGGGTAGATGCTCAGTAAAGGGTTAGCAGGGTCCATTGGTAGCTCTATATGCATCTTTTTCAGGAGCCTCCACACTGCTTTCCATAGTGACTGTACAAATTTGTACTCTCACCAACAGTGAATGAGGGTTCCTTTTCCCCACATCCTCACAAGCATCTATTGCTGATAGATTTTTTTAATGATTCCCATTCTGACTGGGGTAAGATGGAATCTCATAGCTGTTTTGATTTACATTTCTCCGAATATTAAGGATGGTGAGCATTTTCTTAAATGAGAATTGGCAATTTGTGTTTCCTCTTCTGTGAATTCCCTGTCGAGTTTACTGCCCCATTTTTTGAGTGGGGTGTTTGATTTTTTTAATACTTAAGTTTTTGAGTGCCTTGTAGGTACTACATATTAGGCCTCTATCTGTAGTGTAGCTGGAAAATTTTTTTTTCCTGAATTGATGGTGGTCTGTTGGTTCTGTGTATGGTAGGTTTGTTTGTACAGAAGCATTTTAGCTTTATAAGATCCCATTGGTTGAGTGATTGTTGAATTTCCTAGGTTCCTGGGTTTATGTTCAGGCAGTTTTTCCTACTCCTATATCCTGGAGAGTTCCCCTTATTTTTTCTTCCAGGTTTTTAAGAGTTTCAGGTCTTACATTAAGGTCTCTAATCCATTTGGAGTTGATTTTTTTTTATATTTTATTTATTCATTTTCAAGGAGAGAGAGAGAGAGAGAGAGAGAGAGAGAGAGAGAGAGAGAGAGAGAGAGAGAGTGCACCAGGGCCACCACCTTGTGGGTCTGGCTTATGTGGGTCCTGGGGAATTGAACCTGGGGATTTAGGCAGTGGAGGCAAGTGCCTTAACCGCTGAGCCATCTCTCCAGCCCCATGGAGTTGATTTTTATACATGGTGAGAGGAGTGGGTCTAGCTTCATTTTTTTTTTACACATATCTATCCAGTTTATCCAGCACCATTTGTTGAAGATGCTATCTTTTATCCACTGCATAGTTGGCAACTTTGTCAAGGATAAAGTAGCTATAGTTACTCGAATTAAGGACAGGGTCTTCAATTCTGTTCCATTCGTCTACCTGTCTGTTTTTATGCCAGTACCTTGATGTTTTTGTTACTATGGATTTATAGTATGTCTTTAGATCAGGTATGGTGCTACCTCCCGAGGAGTTTCTTTTACTGAGGACAGTTTTGAATACCTGAGGCCTTTTGCCATTCTAAATGAATTTTGAGATTATTTATTCTACCTCTCCAAAGAATGAAGCTGGAATTTTTATTAGTGTTGCATTGATTCTGTATATTGCTTTTGGAAGTATTGCCATTTTCACAATATTAATTCTGCCTATCCAGAAGCATGGAAGGTCTTTCCATCTTCTCAGGTCATCCTCAATTTTCTTCTTGAGTGTTTTTATGTTATCATTATACAACTCTTTCACATTCTTGGTTAGTGTTATTCTAAGGTATTTTACTTTTTTGAAGCTATTGAAAATGGGACAGTCTCACTGATTTTTTTTTCTGTATGCTTGTCATTTGTATACAGGAAGGTGAGTTTGAGGCCAGCCTGAGACTACACAGAAAATGAAAAAGTAGGTCTTGGCTTCATTCTAACAAAAGATGACCAAAGGAGATATTAAAAAAATAAGTAAATAAAGAAACATATGGCATATAAAGCAATGACTAAATCTGTTATATCTGACAGTCCCCCCAACCACCTCAAAGTTTGATATTCTACTCAGGCTGGTCAGAAAGCATTTCTTAACTTCTCTTTTTATAAAATGCTACACAAATATTTTTGATATTCCTCTCAATAACCATCGGCTTACACCTTTGCCAGACAACCAGCTGCTAAAATTGGACATTTTACTATAATATATAAGGGAATAGTCACAAAGGTTTGTTTATTTCTTTGTACTTTTTTGTGTGTGTATAGTTGCATCATAGCCTCTTGCCATTGCAATTAAATGCCTGTGCAGTTTTATATTTGACTGACAATTAAACCCAGAGTGGCAGGCTTTGCAAGCAAGCACCTTTAACCATTGAGTCATCTCTCTAGACCCCTTAACAGTTTTTAAAGGTATGACAACTAGACTCATTTGATAAATAGCAATTAATGGTAAAACATGGTATAAATTAGTTTTTAAAATATTTTATTAATTCATTTTCAAGCAGAGAGAGAGAATAGAGAGAGAGCACAAGGGTTACAACCTTGTGGGTCTGGCTTATGTGGGTCATGGGGAATTGAAGTGGGGGCCTTAGGCACTGGAGGCAAGTGCCTTAACCGCTGAGACATCTCTCCAGCCCTAGTTTTTGTTTTAAAAGGATTGGGAACTAATTTTGTTAAGTTAGTTAATCTTCCCTTAGGTCCCTTGACATCATGAAAGTATTTGGATAAAGATATTTTAAACTGATTTGTTACATTTCAGTATTTTTGTGCATATTAAATTATGAAAATAATACAAGAAAAAAATGGTAGCAAAAGAAAATTATAGTGTGCCAAAATTGCAGAGAATTTATAAACTGGAATTAATGCCTGTCACTAAAGTCACTTTGACCAGACTATGTGAGAGAGAATGTTGTAAATGAAGAGAAGTAGAGATGAGGATGCTTAACGGATCTGAGACATCCATCTGTGGCTCTCCCTTATCAGTAATTGTAGCTTAGGAAAATGTGAAGTCACAGTCTATCCAAGTTGTAAGCATGTGATTAAACTGAAAAGTTATGGTACTGATAATGAATTCTAGATAAATACAACTTTCTACTTCCTCAATCAACAGAAATAGATGGGAGATTTCTACAATGTTCCTGGCCGCATGATCTGTATTTTAAACTCACAGATTACTGTAGTTGAATGAGTGACTCATATGTATGGAGAAGAAAACAACTGAAAATTTATGTTCATTAATACCATTATGAACCAACCACTTTTCACTTTTTTTTTTTTTGCACATGAAATCATGCAATTTTAAAATTTTGTTTTTGGAATTAGAGAGGCATTTTTGACACCATGTTGGGGATACCAGAGGAGGGAAATGAGGGACCACAGCTGCCTAAGGCCACACGCCTAAATGAAGGCAATCCCTGCAAACAAATTCCAGATGCATGTACCACTTAGTGTATCTGTCTCCATGTGAGTTCTAGGAAATTGAACCTTGGCCATCAGGCTTTGAAGTAAACAACTCTAACCACTGAGAAATCTCTCCAGCCCAAATATCTTTTACTTTTGAGGATATATGAACAATTTTAAAAGTGACTTAAATTCATCTTCATGTCAACACAAAGATATTCTTATTAGAACAAGAGACAATTGTTTTAGCTGATATTTTTTTCTGCTTACTCATTTATTAAAATATATATTTACTTAGGACCTCCTTCACTCTATCCATTTTCTAGACGCTGAGGGTGAATTGTGAAAATGTCAATCCCTGAAACCTCATATAATTTAGGTAGGAGCTCAGCTTAAGGAATCAGGTTTTTTTTTTTCCCCCAAATAAGAAAATAACATTATTCCTTCCCTCTCATCCTATGCTATAAAATCCTATGAGAAAAAAAAATGAAAGTTTTTTTTTTGTTCTGGCTTTCTTTTACACATTTGAAGTTTCTTGTGGAGTTATTTATATTCCTAGAAGGTTTTTTATATATATTTTAAAATCATTTCACTTTCTTTAAAAGGCGGCAGGGTTAGAAGATGTGAAACTAATATTATTTTCATCCTGCTGCACTTGGCTTTTATCATTTTATCCACTCACTGTGTATTATGTCTGATCCTGTGGAGGCTTTCAAGTCTTGACTTGGAGGTCTGCTTTGAAACTGTGTGGTTAAAAACCAACACACTGTGGCACTCAGCAATGCAGATATCAAACACAAAGAAAAAATGTTTCAAAATAATGGTTTAAATCTCTGTGATGAAATTCAGGTTCACCATCTGAACAAGCATGTACATGCTGTTGTAATCTGCTTTCTCCTTGCTTTGCAGGAAAAAAAAAAAGCAAGCTGATGAGAGGAAAGAGTTTATTTTGGCTTCCAGACTACAAGGGAAGCTCCATGAAGGCAGGGAGAACATCAGTATGGGAAGAGGGTGGACATCACCTCTGGCATAGCACTGCAAATATAGGCAGGAAGGTGTGTCAAAAATTGCAAAGGGGTGTCTGGAACTTGGGACTCAGGGCGAAAGTCACCGGATCCCGTACTCTTGGGATCCCAAGACAAGATGCACTATGGAGAGGCTACCAGAAATAGACTCTAGGTAAACCAGAGATGTGTATTAACCTATATGGACCTCACTCTCCGATGGAGATTGTGCTTGTATTTTTCAGGATACAGCGAGAGGGCTGGGACCCATCTAAACCTAACAACGACCGTAGGCCGATACCTGAGATTCTGGCTGGAGAGGAACCACTATAGTCATACCGTGGAGGATCCAGATGGAACCCCACAGAGAATGACGGGAGGACCGAGGGACCCACAGCCACAGACATTCAACCTACACAGGATAAGCCAGTGAGACAGAAACCAAAGATCTTCATCACAAAGACCCCTAAACTCACAATCTTAAAGCAGCCTTAATACTCATCCACCACGACTCAGGGAACTATGGGGAAGAGGGGGCGGAAAGATTCTAAGAGCCGTGGTGGGGGAGACTATCCAGAGGTATGGCACCCTACAGCAACAACATACTGGAGACAGGAGGTCTGGGCTGAGTACCAGGCTATCCAGGGCCCCCTGCCACAAGGACTGATCTAGATGGTACACGGAGGAGGATATCCAGCTGATTGGGGATGGGGAGGGGGGCGTTGGGGAATTGGGGATAACAGCTCATCGTTTGCCCACTGAATAATGTAACACAGTATGGACAATAAATATATATTTAAAAAATTGCAAAGGGGAAGCTGGCTATAACCCCCATAAACCCGCCCTCTGCAATATACCTCCAACAACCTTCCAATTTAAAAACTGCCATCAGCTGGGGATCAAGCATTCAGAACACAGTAAGTTTATGGGGGACACCTGAATCAAACTACCACACATGCATATAAGAAAATAGTATTTTTTTGGTTAATATATCTCCTTACCATTTCATATATCTAGAACATGAATGCAAAAAGGTAAGTGAAAAAGAAAAGTAAAAGATATTTTGGGCTGGAGAGATTGCTCAGTGGTTAAAGTTGTTTACTTCAATGTATGATGGCCAAGGTTCAATTCCCTAGAACACACATAAAGACAGATGCACTAAGTGGTACATGCATCTGGAGTTTGTTTGTAGTACCAGGAGGCCCTGGCACACCTATATTCTTTCTCTCTTTCTCTCTCTTATCTCTGTCTCAAATAAATATTTTTGAAAAGCAGAAAAATACTTGTCTAATAATCTAAAAACACATCCTTGCTACAAACTATCATGTGTGATGTTTTATGAGTGGAGAATACAGCCATTAACAACTGAACAACAGACAGACATTCTGAGATCACAACTCTCTATTTTCTTCTGTAACCTTAACCCCTGGATAGAATTCAAAAGACAATGTCACTAGCCGTGAGAGACAAGATTAAGACTCATGGATTTGGTTTTCTAAAAAGTGAAAGAAGCACTTGCCAGGATGGCATCCTTAGTTATAGCTCAGTCACTCCTGAGAACATGGTTGTTCTGCATTAGAAGGCGATGAATTTGAAGTTGTTCATGGTGGAGCATGTCTGCAATTGCAGCACTCAGGAAGCATGATTGCTGCCAGGATGGCCTACCTTGGCTCCAAGTGAGGACTACGTAGCAAAATCCTGCCTAAAAGCAAACAAACCAAAAAGATCAGTTCAAATGACCCAATATTCTGAACATTCTGCTTAAAACTCCAAAAGAGGAATAACATCAACTTTTACCATCATCACAGTGATAATCTACAATCAGCGACCCTATCTAGACATCATATAATATGTCATAAGAGATACACCTTGTAAATTCAAGGGCAGGCCTGCACATTTTATATGACTATCATTCTCTGATAGTAATCTGGCATATGATTCTAGAAATGGAACTGAATACCAAGTTCAGCGTGCCCTCAGATTGCAGCTGTATCCATGTCAATATTTGATGAGCCAGTATTATAATTCCTGATAATAGAAAACAATAGCTATCCTGAAATAAACCATGGAATCACCTTTCAGCATTCACATATCATTCAGACCCTACACATCAGTATCTCCACCAGTACATCACCAAGGGTCATAAGAGGACGTGGCAGCATGTCATTAAGTCAATTAAGGTCTAATAGCACAAGTTCATTTTCAGAATGAACTGAGTAAAATAAATAGAAGCCCAGATTAAAAGGAGGATTAATTTTTATCAGAATATTTAATAAGCACAAATATAATTTTAAGATGTCTTCAATGTCACCAAAGGTCATATATACCATTCCAATATTTTAAATACAATGTCTTCTTTCATGTTATAAAATTTTAATACTAATATGTGTACTTAACAAAAATATTTTTCTCAATAAACAAATTGAGAATTGAGTACAAAAGTTATTAGTATCTACTTCTGATCATTGATCTTGCAATGGATTATAATATATGGCTTGGGTGCTTTTTTGTTAAGAGCTAACACATTCATTTTATCACTGTTTACATTCTATTTGACAAATAGCATTTTTTCATTCCATTTTTTGATGCACATTTGACTAATTTTCAGCTTGAACTATTATAAGTAATTCTATTATGAATATTCATAAGAATCTGTTTTTTTCTCTTTTCAATTCTCACATCGCATTTGCACATGTTTATGGGGTATAGTGTGATCACTCAACATTGTATGTAATGTGTAATAATCAAATCATGACAATTACCATTTCCATCTCCTTATTACATCTTTATGTTTGGAGCTTTTGAACTCTTCTAATTTTTCCTAAAGTATATAATAGTTGTAAATTATCTCTATTGTGTGATAACTAGAATGTATTTCTAATGTCTAATTCTATCACACAGATATACTTCCACACATAATACTTATATAACTAGTTATAATAAACATTTCCCTGACCCATTAGCACAGTATAATTCTAGACCTTCTATTTCATTAACATTCCATAATATTATTCTATTATTACTTGGAAAAATACTTTAAAATTTGAATAATGGCTGAAATATGATTATTTAATTCCACTGTAGTCATCACTGTGGTACATAGTTCAGAAATGACATTATGATTATCAAAAATATTCTTATATACGTAAAATAACTTTTTTATATGAAAAGTTGATAAAATTTGCAAGAAAGTAGGTTGGTAGGTACCTCCTCTAAATATCAACCCTTGTAATGTAAAAAAATTTACTCTTTGCAGAATCAGCAAAACATTCATTATAAAATGTTTTAGGAATTTGCCAGTTCCTTTGCCATTGTGGCTTGACGCTACATTTCCCTAAGATTGGCTATTTATAATTGGTTATCTTTTCTGTCATTCTGGAATAAATTCAAAAACATACTACCTTATTGAAAGTTAGCATTTTCTAAATATAGTCTTCTTTGATTATAAACAAATCAGATCTGTATTCTTCTTTATCCTTTAGAAAAAAATTGGCTGTGTTTCTTGCCTCGGTTAATTAAAAGCCTGGTAATTTCCATATGATTCCTATACTTTTATAATTAGGTAATCTCTGGTACTGTTTAACTGGATTGTTCTTTATAACACTAAAAACATTTCTTTGGAGCGACTGGAAGCATTATCTCATATCTTCTCGTAAATAACACAGTCCTAATCAAATTTCAGCCAGTTTTTAGAAATTTAGAAACTAATTAAAAAAAGTTCAATGGAAAGCAAAGGAAAAAATTAATAAAAGGCTAAAATAATTTAAAAGATAAAACTTAAGATGTGTTTTCTCTCAAGGCTTTGAGGCCCCACTTGCCATGACAGTGTAAGGCTAACATAATTACAGCTAATTGAGTAGGCAGTGTAGAATATGCATGATCACAGCATAGTAGTTACTTTAAAGATATTCCCAAGACATGTGACAGGATATGAGCCACCAGTCTTAAAATAAGAGAAGAAATGACCACTGCTAGGTAGAGCACACCAACAAAACTTGCCAGCTGGGATATCATCCATGAGCACCAGGCCTGTGAGAAAATAGAAGATGATCTAGTTGAGATCACACGGTAGCATTTTCAGAAGTGTTAAGGAGACTATCTTCTAACTGTGATTGTGCTGTTGGGTTTGTACTTGCATTTAATCACTGAGTATGGTTGCAGCTCGAGAGAGAGAATGTCCTATGCCAGGCTTTACTTGGTCTGAAGAGGTAGCTCAGAAATAACACTCATAAGAGGAATTAGCCATGAGAATTAAAAGGGATTCAGAGCAGTCGAGTGAAATAAACAAACACATGGTGCTGCTGAGGCGAAGAGGCAGGCATAAGACAAGTCAAATTTGGTCAACAGGACACAGAACTTTGCATTATGGATTCATGTCCATATATGCATTCATTGTTGAAGATGAATTAAATTTTTTAAATTATGTAACTGCAGCTTGCCTGTTATTTAAATGCAATATACCTATCATTTGATTTTTGTTTGTCTCTATCTCTAATATTTAAAAAAATTATTCATTCTCAAGGAGAGATTTATTTGTCAGGGGGCATGGAGAGAGAGAATGGGAGTTCCAGGGCATCTTGCCACTGCAAATGAACTCCAGATGCATGAGCTACTCTGGCTTTATGCATCTGGCTTTATGTGAGTACTATGAAATCAAACCTGGGCCTGCAGGCTTTGCAAACAAGCACATTTAACTGCTGAGCCACCTCCCCAGACCTCTGTGTCTACTTCTATCATTAAATTGTCTTCTGGTAGGAGAGGGAACAAAATTCTTCCTACATCGAGAAAGATGTCTGTAGATTTGACAAAGTATGACATCAAATTTTCTTTCACTGGAAACTGAATATGATTTTTTTTCTTTATAATCATCTTTGTGTAGACTTTGAAGACACCATTTCATTGCCATCCTCACTTTCCACCTGCTCTTACGGTCTTTCTGTTTCCTCTTCTGCAAGGGTCACTGTGCCTTAGTGGAGATGGTTTGGTAAACTGCTTGAGGCTGATCACACAGTAATCAATGATGCTTGACCATTTCTTTTCAAGATATCACACATAGATTTTTGTGTACATTATCATTTCCTGCTTTGTCAGAAAAGATGATAACTTTGAAAATCTAACTACTACAGTAGACTAAGAGAAAGGATCACATGATTCAGTGCCCTTTCTTGCTATGCAGAAAGGAAGAAAGAAAGAAAGACAAAATAAAAAGAAAAAATTGATAAATAGAAAAAAATGCGAGGAAGCAAAAAGTAAATGGGCTCAGTGGATGAAAGCACTTGCTTGCAAAACCTGATGTCCCAGGTTTGACTTTCCAGGTCTCTGGAATTTATTTCCAGTGGCTGGAGACCCTGGAATATCCATATTCACTCTCTCTGTTTCTGTCTTGTCTATCAAATAAATGAAAAAAAATTTAAAAAGAAAGAAGAAAGAAAGGAAAGAAGAAAAAAGAAAAGAGAAAACTTTAATATTTAGTTGTGGTTTATTAAATAACTTCACATAATTTGATCAGTTTTTAAAGAAACTCTCTCTTACTCATAATTTCATCTATTTTCAGAGTTCAAGAGAGCTAACTGACCAAGGGCTTTAATGACTGTAGTTCTTCACTGTGTGTTGAATGTGACCAGCTGTGCTTTAAGCCTTTTAATGTCATGCCTTCCCCACTATGAAGGATTATAAACTAGAACTGTAAATTCACACAAAACCTTCTTTCCTTAAAGTATCTTTTTTTGAGGGGGAGCAGGGAAGTTGGGGCCAGGAATTTAATCCCAGCAATGAGAAGTTAACTAATATACTGTGGTGGCATGAATATGAATGTATGCCCCCATAGCCTCATGGATTTTTTTTTTTTTCTATTAAGATTAATCTTGCAAACTTGAGTCTCCATCAGATGGAGCCCTGCTGGAGAAGAGGTGTCACTGAAATTGGATCTTGTACTCCAGCACTTCTAGGTTAAAGAGATGGGTTTGAACTCTGGCTGTTGGTGTTTTCTAGCTGTTGGTGGTATTTCTCTGCTTGGATCTATGGAAGTGAGCTAGGTTCTTTTGCATTTTGATGCCCCTAGATTCAGTAAGCCTGAAAAAAAAAAAAAAAAAAAAACCCTTTCCTCCCGTAAGATGTGTCTAGTCAGATTTTTTTTTCTATCAATGATAGAGTAACTGCAACTGAAAATTGGTGCCAGAGAAATGGGGTTATTACTTTGATAAATCTGACCATGTAGGTTTTGTTCCTTTGGATCTCATATGCTGGAGGAATGTGAAAGAATTTGGTACTTTGGACTAGAGAAGCTTTGCAATATTGCAAGCAAAACTTTATGAGCTATTCTGGTGATATTTTAAGCTAAATGAAGAGAGAATTTTGAAATGTGAAGTCTTTGAATATGAGCTTTATGTGGGGAAAGAGAAGACTCTGTTTGAATTTGGCTACTGGAAAAAGGATTGGCTACATTAATCTGCCCATGTCCAGGGTTGAATTTAAAAGTAACACACTGGTTTGCCTAGCAGAATGTATATAGAACAGGACACTATGAAAGTTGTAAGGTTTATCGTACAAAAAATTCAAGCAAGTTTGAAGTTATTGGCCTCCCACTAATTTTAGATTGCTGAAGCTATGATTGTTAAGTGGATTAGCATCATTAAGGGTAGGCCAACTGATTGTTTTGGGACAATGGAAAAGATGTTTGAGGATAAAATTTACCCCTGGAAGTCTCAAATTAGTAAGAATATAAATTATTTTGAAAGGAGGAGGTTTGAAGGAAGAATTCTAATAAAATTAACTTGCTCTTTAAGTCACAGTTTATTACCTCCTTGATTTACAGATGTGTCTAGACCTCACACCTGGTGCTGATTTTAGAAATACAAAAAAAATGCAGAAAGCTAAAGTGGATCATGAAATGCACATGGTTTTGTTTTTTGAAATGGTATCTAGGAAAAGAGAAGCAGGATTTAAACCCCTGTGGGGGCATCCAGTAAGGCCATTGTATGAAAATGAACCAGAGCCTTTGAGGTACAACATGTGAAGCAGGCTTGCTGAAATCCCTGAGTGAAGGCACAGTAAGGCCTTTATATATAGCTATGGAGATGAATCATGGTTTGAAGTGTTGACCATAGATGTTGGCTGCCTGCCATAGTGTGTTACCGGCTCATGATAAAATTTTCTCTGTGCTTTAATCCTAGCCCTCCAAAGGCAAAGGTAGGAGGATCATGATGAGTTTGAGGCCACCCTGAGACTACATAATGAATTCCAGGTCAGCCTGGACTAGAGTGAGATACTACGCTAAAAACAAAAACAAAACAAAGATTGCAACTTGAGTTTCCATTGGACAGAGCTTTGCTGAGGAGGAGGAGTCACTGGAGGCATGTTTTATAGTCCAGCCCTACTAGGTGTAAAGTGCCAGATTTGAGCTCTAGCTGTTCTTATTTGCTGGCTATTAGTGGTATCTCTATTAAGTAAGCTAGCTTCTTCTGCCATGATTTTGCTTGCTCTGTACCATCACAGGAGTCCCTGGATTTCCAAATCAAGTAAAAAGAAATAGAAAAAAAATAAATCATAGAGATCTTGTAGAAAAGTAGGCCTGTTCTTTCTAATGATAAATTCTTGATTTTCATTTTTCACTTTACAGGCCTTATAATGAACAAAAATTCTTCTGCAATTAGATTGCTTTCCCTTTCAGTTGTGTATGTTGCTGTAGCTGTATGATATATTTTATATGACTTCATCCTAAGTAGAATGATGGAAAAGTTACCCATCTGAAACAGAAAGGATGATTACAACAGTGCTATATCCTACATTATTTGGTTATTTGTATAAAAGTCATTAAGAATTAAATATAAACTCTAGGTGGGTATGGTGGTATATGCCTTTAATCCCAGCACTGGGGAGGTAGAGCTAGGAGGATCACTGTGAGTTAGAGGCCACTCTGAGACAACTAGTGAATTCTAGTTTAGCTGGGCTAGAGTGAGACCCTAACTTGAAAAGCCAAGATAATAGTAATAATAATAATAATAATAATAATAATAATAATAATAATAATAAAAAATAACATAAAATAAATAAACTAAACTCTAAAGCTATGTTTTAGAAATATATCAGTAGGTCAAGTATCCTTTAGTTCAGTAAGATAGGTTAATAGCATCATCTATACATTACATGTATGCTTTTTTTGGGAGCATTAGACATGAAGGGATATGAAGCTTTGCAGAGTTAGTCATCACAAACAAATCAAGTGCATTTCAATTTTGTTGTTGATGTTTGTGGGAAAGCTTCATTATTTTTTCCCAAGAACAGATAGAAGTGCCAAATCATCTACAAAGTGTTCCATTAGGCTCATATACACAAACTAGAGCTGTACTACATATTCATTTCATAAAAAGAAAATCTACAAGTCCTTAGAAAGACTAATATTATATAGTCAATTGTGTCATTTTTAAAATAGCTTGACTATCTCATCAACATCAGGTTAATGACAGCATAAAACATAAGGTGAGGCAGAATAATGCATTTAAATGGTAATGTCTTCTTTTTCATCAGAAACTCAAAATAACAAAAATTCTATTTCTGCATACAAAACCTCCAGAAACCACACTAGCAGGATTTTGAACATTCATTGGATTAGTATTTTGATTCTGGCTTTGGGTGCCTTGAAGGTTCATTCTGGAGGTCTTATTTAAAGAAAAATACAAAAATTGTGATGAAGACGAATCATGAAGATGTAGGGGGAATATTTATTTTTGATCATTCTGCCTTGTGAAGTGTATCCAGTAAACAGTTCTCTTCCTTTTCTTTGGTTTCAGGAATAAAAATAAAATTCTGTCTATATTTCTTCCTTGATTCATTGGTTTCAAAAGTAAGTTGTTTGAGTTCCATGTATGTCTATACTTTCTACAGTTTTTCATTCCATTGTGAGGAGAAAAGATAATACTTGATATAATGTCAAATTATATATATATACACACACACACACACACACACACACATATATATATATATATATATATATATATATATATATATATATATATATATAGAGAGAGAGAGAGAGAGAGAGAGAGAGAGACTAATTTTGAGGACAATCATATTATATATTCTGGAGAGTGTGCCATGTGCTGTTTAGAAGAATACTGTCATGTTATAATCTGGAAGATACATTTGGTCTTGGTTACAGTTCAGCTCTACTGCTTCTATAAATTTGCTCTCTGAATGATTTGATCATTGCTAAAACAGAAATGTAAAGTCAGTCTATACTTTGTACTGGAATCATCTATCCCTTAAGTCTGTGTTTGCCATATATACTTACAAACTCTGAGACCAGGACCATATATTTAATTGTTATTTCTTTGTCCAGAATTGACTGTCATTATATAATGACCAACCCTGCTCTTTTTGACTTTCAGTCGTTTTTGATTTAGTCTACTCATGTACGAATGGTTATTATTCCTTCTTTCTTTCATATTCCATTTGAATAGAATACAATTATTTTATATAGTTTACTTTTGTTCTCAGATAAGTGAGTTTCTTGTGAGTAGTATATAATGGATCTTTAAAAAAATCTGTTTCATCATTCTTTGTCTTATTTTATTTTAGACGGGTCTCACATAATATCCCAGGCTGGTCTCAAACTTACTACATATTCCAGAATGGCCTCAAATACATTGCAATCCTCCTGCTTCTGCCTCTCATGTGCTGAGATTACAGATGTATGCCAACATGCCAATGTGTCTGTTTTCATCATTTATATCTTCTTGAAGAATTTAAGAAATTTATATTAGAGGTAATTATCAAGAAGTAATGTTTCACTATGTTCATGTTGTCATCTAGATGTCAGAATTTCTCTTTCTTATCTGTCTCCCTCCTCCCTCTCTCTCTTTTTGGTTCATTTCTTTTTCCTGAAAGTCCTCTTAGTGGTTAAGTGATTTTTCTCTAACAGTGGGTTTTGATTTATTGCTTGTTCTTTGCTTGTCTGTCTTATACAAGGCTTACTTTGCAGTCATCATGAAGGTTACAAAAATCACTCACCAGTTTTAACAAACAATTTTGAAATGACCACAACATAAAAGTAATTGTAAAAATAGAAAAAAGAAAACAAAAATGGGATAAAAATGATTTCAAAAAACTGTATGTTTATACCCTTGTTTATTTCAACTCTTGAATTTTTAATGCTTTATCTTGCAACTTCTTGTATTATATATTCATTAAGATACTATCAAAATTACTATTTTTCTTTTTTGTTTTAGAGTAATGATAAATATTTCAACTGCACACTGATGAATAAAAGGAAGGCATTCTAAATTTCCTGTACAGTTATTACTACCATTTTTACCCTCTGCTGTTTACTTTTTCCCATTAATTTAAATATCTCATTTGTTCAGTTAAGAAAATGTCCCTTAACATTTCTTGTAGTATACACATTGTAGTATTAACATCTCTAACCTTTTCTTGAGACTGTCTTTTTTATTTTACTTCAGTGGTTTTCTTTGCTGAGTGAGGCATTTCTCGGTGGTAATCTTATTTCTCAGTACCATGAATATCTCATCTCCTTTTCTTTTGTCCTGCTAAGAATTTTGTTGGCAGGTGATCTAGAATATCCTTTGGTGTTATTTGTCTCTTTTCTCTTGATAATTTCAAAATCCTTTCTTCGCTTCTAGCCATAGATAGTTTGGTTATAAAGTGTCTTTGGAAAAAGTTGATAGAATCTGACTGGTGACTTTGTACCTTCATGTACTTAGGTATTTATGTTCATTTCTAAATTTGGGGAGTTTCTGTTATTATCTTCCTGAATGAGCTGTCTGCCTCATTGTTATTCTCAAGTCCATTTTGACTACAGTTATCCAAATATTTACATTTGCATGCTTTCTGGATGTCCTCTTTTGATTTATTAATTGCTGCTCTTGTTTTTTAATCTTCAAGTTTTTGTTAACTAGCATGTCTTTAACTCATGGATTTTTCCATTCCTGTTATTATGCAATTTATGTCTTCAACTATGACTTTAATTTTGGACAATGTTTTTTATCCTTAAAGATTTAAGTTTGCACTTTGAAATTATCTAAATTTTTTTCCTCTCTGAAAAAGTACTATATTGATTTTTTGGGTGTTCTTAAAGTGTTTTTTTTTTCTCCTAAAACAAAATTTGAATACATCAATGACTATATGGTCAGTTTCTAGTGCTTTGTTTCGTCTCTTAGTAGGGGTCATGGCTCCCTGAGAATTGTTCTTGCTTGTTGTCACATGACATGTGTGCATTAAAACATTAGATATTTATAGACTAATCTTCATACACTGGTTTAGTTTGTACCTGCCCTTCCAGGAGTTCTAAACAAGCTGTCTGTAGTCATTGCTGCTAATTCATCACTAGAGGGTGCCTGCAGCCCAAGTCTGTCTCAAACCCATAGTTGTACTGTTTTTCATGATGGAGTGTGGAGTGCCAAGGGTGCTTTAAGTCTCTACCTCAGGCTAGGTTGTGTCCAGCCTAGTCCATTTTCACTACTCTGTGGGTCAATTGCCCCAGGATTCTTCCCACTCACTAGGCCTTGCTAAGATGGGCCTGGCTCTTGGGTCCTAAGCTATGACTTGTATCTAATTACTTTCCTTTGTAAATGAGTCTCTCCTTGTTAGCTGAAATAGGCAGTCCCATGATGAGTCATGTTACAACACAAGATCACACATGGTCACCGGAGTCCACCAGGAACAATACATAACAGCCATGGGTCCCAGGCCCATGTGCTTTGTTCTGCTGTGGTGTTTCTTGACTGAAGACCACTGCAGTCAGCCAGAGCAGCACTGGTAGAAAGCAAGTCCATCTCATGGGGGTTTCAGATCTCTAGTTTGGCTTCCCAGGCTCTGCTCTTAATCAGGGGCTCAGTTTCACTGTTGTAGCCTAGCTCTGAATCCCAATGAAAATTCCTGTGCTTTACTTCCCCGTTGTAATCTCCAATGAATGGAAACTTTCTTCTTGCTCTGGGTGGTGGGGGCAGGCTCTCTGCTGACAGACTAATGTAGGCTCAGAGGTTTCCTGTGTAGGCCATGATCTACCTATGAAAATGGCAGGAGCCTGGTAGGTATTTGGGCCTAAGTCTAAGGCCTGGGCTTCCTTCCTTTTCTTCCCTCAAGCAGGAGGTCTCTCCATCTGTAGCTTGACATTGAGGAAGTCAGCCAACAACCCCTTCTTTTCCATTTTCCTACTTGCTTCCTTTATTATTATGCTGAAAGAGGGAACCTAATCTCTTACTGGCTTCTGTCATTCTTGTGAAAGTAATTTTATATGTGAATAGGATATTCAAATTGATGTTTTACCCCACTGTCATCTTCCTCCACCTAAGGAACTTTTACTGTTATTACACAAGGAGAATTTGGAAATTTATCAAAATTGACATTTCAACAATATTCATTATTCTAACCCTTGACCTGTTTATCTATCATGGAAATGTTTAATAGAAATTTCCAATGAATACACTTCAACCTATTATTTTAAGAAAGTTTTTAAGTATTGAATATCTTTAATTATTCAGTGACTAGTTTATCCATTCCTTCATGAGGAAATGTTCATATTTTGGGACTTTTGAGGAATTACTTCAGTACATGTAAGTTTTTGTATTTAGGTGTTTAAATTCTTCATATCATTTCTGTTACAGTTACCTTCATGTTTTTGGAACAAAGCACCCAACAAAATGCAATGGATGGGAGAAAATGATTTATTTTGGCTTATAGTCTTGAGAGGAAGCTTCATGATGGCAGGGGAAAACATGGCATGATCAGAGGCTGGATATCACCTCTGCCACAGCAAGTAGAGAACAGTAGAAACAGAGTGAAGCAAGTTTTCCAAAGGGGGAGCTGGCTATAAGACCACTAAGAAAGCCCCCAACAATACATCTACTTCAGCAAGGCTCTGCCTCCAAATTACCATCAGCTGGGGACCAATCATTCAAACTAATTCAAACCACTATTTCCTAACTTTTAATCTCTCTCTTTCATGGCATTGGTAGTCTGCGTCTTTCCTCTTTTCACTTTGTTAGCCTTCTTAAATATTTACCAATTTTCAATTTCAGAGAATGAGCATATTATATTATATATTATAAAGAATATGTTTTCTGACTCATCTGAAAATTAAATGTATAGTATTGATATACATATATAGACTTAATAGATTATATATATGGATAGATTGATGGATATGCTTAGAAAACAATATTAAACTTTTCTTGTACTTTGTAATTTTCATTTAATTTTGAAATTGTTAAACTTAAAGCACTGACAAATAAATCCACAATTGAAAACACAGAAGAGGAAAAAATAAAAATAAGAGAATTAGACTATTAGTCAACCAGCAGAGAGTTTTAGATGTCATGGAGAGTTAGTAAAGGCATTATTCATTTATCTGTGCTTTGTGAGCCATTCCATAACATGTTAAATGTTAACTAGTATTAAAGTTGGCATATAAAGTATCCAAGTAAAAAATTTAAGTCACTGTGTACATTTATAAGAAAATAAAACACCAATATGCACTTTCTGTTCAAGTGGGGATCTGCAGGACCATTCTTCTCTATCCTAGCTTCTCTGTGTGAGATTGTTTGAATGAGTGAGGACAGTGGTAGGCAACATCTAGTTACAGGAATAAAGGTGAGATATCTTTTCAGATTCTTCAGTGCAGTGATAGCATTAAAGTTGAAATATCAAGAAAGCCATTTTTTTTTCCTTTCTGCTGATCTGTTATAATGATCTAGATGCAGGACTATCTCATGAAATTTTGTTCACATAAAGCTGAACTGCCTTAATTCTATTGAATTAATTTCTGTGTCTTTCTGTTTCTATCTCTCTCTTTACAAGCACATACACACACCCTACCACCACAAATGCATTTTATTCTCATAAGGAACAGATTCATGTTGTTTTTTTTGTATTATAAGTACTATCTTAAAAGTGAGCCTGTTTCAACCTAACTTCATTTAATCATAACTCAGAGTGAATATTCAACATGAGTCTGGACCAGAATTCTCTGTGAGTTTCAGAAGATTGTTTACAAGTTTTTTTTTAAGCACCAGATTTAAGGGACTGCACTGTATCTACCAAGTTCCAAAGGAACATTAGATTTTGTTTTATTTATAAATATTACCCACACATAGCACAGTCCAATGTATATAATGATGAGAATTTTCAGGAATTCTCAAATACTTTAAATAACTATTTTTGTACATGTACATCATGTGGCATTCCCATGTGCATATGTGTGCTCAATGTTTGTGCACATATGTGCATGATGGCACAATGTGTATTTGTACATATAGGTGGAGGCCAGAGATCAACATCAGGCGTAGTTCTCAATACTGCCCACCTATTTTTTGATACATGGTTTCTCAGTGAACCTAGAGGTCACCTATTCAGTTAGATTAGTAAGCCAACAATGCTCAGGGATCCTCTTATATCCACCTCTCCAGTGCTGGGACAGCTTTGCACCACTCTGCTCAGCTTTTATGTGGGAGCTAGAGTTCCAAACTCAGGTTGTGGGAGTTTAGGAGAGAGACCTACTATGTTGCTATGCTTCTTCTTAACCCCTCCCCAGTCAGTCCTTTGTCCTGAGGGTAGGAATGAGTCTTCTTGTTTGATTTTTCTTAGAAACATGTATATACTTTTTTTCTGGAGATTTTTTTTTTCATGAATGATTCTGTGTCACAATACCCTAACAGCAGTTAAGGTTACTTCTTCAGAGGTGGGATTGTGACAGGTTAAAATGACTGGGACCCAAAGATCATGAACTTGTACTTTCAGGCAGGTTCAAGGATATCAGACCTGACCCCCTCTACTTGAGTAGGAGGTGTTTCTAACTAGAGTTCAAACCTAATACTGAAACTGATTGGTCAAGGATAGACCAACCAGCTCAGCTGTCTCTCTGCTCACCTGGGCCAGGGAATAGAATCACTGGAACAGGAAATTCCTTCTCTCTTTTTCCACATGGCTGGTCAGCAGAGGGACATCTGAATGTGGAGGCTCCAGCCTGGCTGTGGTGATGGAGTGGGGGCTTTGGTTTCTTTCCCACATGAACCTTTTTCCTCATGATGGGAGCCCTTTTATATCTTTCCTTCTTTTTCTTGTTTAGCTGACCAACACAGATTTTTTTTTGCAGCTAAAACCTTCTCTCACGTGCTCTCTCCTCACTAGTGGCTGGAGATATCTGCAACTTCTCATTTTGTTTTAAATAAATTCTCCCACTATTCTTTATCCTCTGGTGGTCTATAACTTTAATTCTTTAGTCTTATAGATAAGAAACTGGGTACTCTCTAAGCTCTGAGATTCACTGGAAAGTGCTGGGAAGTCCAGCTCTCTCGGAGCCTCAGCATCTCTGTTACAAGATTTAAATGCTTTTCTGGCCACTGCTTTAACCAGGGAGCTATCTTTCCAAATACAAGAACTATTTTATGCTCATAATCCATCTACATGTGGAGGTGTACTTATGTGAATACAAAGATTGATTAGAGTTATGAAATAACATGCAAATTATTTTGTAGGCCAGAAGGAAAGATCTCTAGTGATACATTGTGACTGTCGACACAGAATTCCTGTGAAAAGATGAAAAACATTCGCATGAACATTCATTGCTCTTATTATGGCTAGACATTTCCTCTTCCGTGAGATAAAAGTCTGATGAGATATGGATAGGACAGGAAGAATTTTAAATAATTCATTGAAAAAAATCTCAGTTGAAGGTTTTATTTATAGCAAGTATATATGCTTCTTTTCAGAAAAGAGAACAATTTGTTTTAAAATATTGCGTTAAAGATGGCAAGCATGTGTTTGGGGCAGTACAAGAATGATGATGAAATTTTATGTTGCATTTCATTAAGAAAATAAGTGTATTATGATACCTAGAATGACTTCTCATCATTCAAGCTTAGAAAATTAACAGTTTTTTCTCCTTTAAAAAGGTACAAAACTGAATGAGTCCTTATTATTAACACAATTTCCTTTATTTTCAAAACAAATAAAGGCTTCCCAAGATCCCATTTTTATGCTTAGGATATATTAAAATGACTTGTGACTCCCAGTGTCAGAAATCAGTTACTACCCATATTGAGCTGTTGATCAGAGTGACCTAATAGTCTGTCCCCAAACCAGACAGGCTTCTGTCAAAGCACTTGATTATTCATCTGAGGTAAAGAAGTAAGGCCCTAATTTTGAAGACACCACAAAATGCTGGCGACATAACATCAGGAGACCCAGCTGGGATCTGAAAGGAAGCCAGTTCGCAGATGGTTAGCCTGTATAGTGCTGGAAAATGCTACATGAGCTGCTGGGAAAATTGACTGACAATGTTGGGACCAAACAGGGGACACTGCTATTGAAAGTCACTATCACGACAAGAGGCACACACTGTGTAGTAGTGGCACCCAGCCTTGGTTGGTAACCAATGGCTCTCTGGCTAAAAGATCCTCTCAGGAGTAAGGAAATGAATCCAAGTCAGAATCCTGTGAAGACCAAGAATCTGGACTCCAAGGAAAATCTCCCACTAACTTCAGGCCTAACGAGAGACTACACCCATTAAAATCTCACCAAATTAACATTGTTTATCCCATTTAACCTGTTCTGCTCTCACACTCTGTTGTATAACCCGTTTTTCTTTTTCAAAAGGCAGTGAGGACAATCATATTTTACGAGCAAGACCAGAGAGAAGGTGGGAAGTTTGTAAGAGCCAAGGTGGGTGGGAATATCCAGAAGGGTTTTTCCCCCAAAAAACCCAAAATGACTGACTACTGCTCTCAGATCTCATAACCCACAACTACATGGTAAATACCAGTGATACCAATGAGGAAGGCCCTCAGTAGAATGGGGGCACTGAGGAGGGAAAGGGTGAAACCAACACATGATTTGTTCAGTTTCTTCTTAATAAAAATATTAAATAAATGTACACTTCAAAAGTGCTATTTGCTTCAAACCTGTCAAGCTTAATGCCAGTTACATTTTTCATTAAAGAACATATAAACTTTTCCAGCAGTGTATCTTCTAATGCTGAATAATCAGTTTTCCTACTTACTAACATTATTTTGCTCTCCTAAATTCTCTTGTCAGAAATGATTAAAAAATATAAATAGATTCTATAATTTAAATTATGTTAGCCTTAGGTAAAATATCCTTCAAATCATATACCTTCCTTTTTTCTGGTATAAAAGGTTAATATATGAACATACTTTTCAAAAGCTACTTTTACAATATTTAAAAATAAAGTGAAAGTATGCCCAATGTAACAGTATGCATAGTCAGTAGGATTTATATAATAAGGGATACATATTAATAAATAAACCATAAACAAGCTTCAAGAATGACTTTTTAAAAAAATATTTTATTTATTCATTTTCAAGCAGAGAGAGAGAGAGAGAGAGAGAGAGAGAGAGAGAGAGAGAGAGAGAGAGAGAGAGTGGGTCTGGCATATGTGGGTACTGGGGATTTGAACCCGGGACCTTAGGCACTGTAGGCAAGTGCCTTAACCGCTGAGCAATCTCTCCAGCCCAAGAATGATTTTTTATTTAGGCAGTCAAAGAGTGCATTGATAGGTAACAATAGTTTCTTTATCAATACACGTTCAAGGAGAAACTATATGAAATATAAATAGCCAATTTGAAGTATAAGAATCCTAGGAAGGAATTTCTATCTAGAATTATGGTGAGCTTAATTTATTATCTGATGGACCATCATACCAGATTCTCTCTGCAAGAGTGAGTTGTTGAGATGCTAACTATTCAAATGCACTGTTAATTAGCTGACACATTCCCTCAGGCCATTGATCTGTGGGTGTTCCCTGTTATGTTTGGCAGTGAAAGTCAAAATTGTTTTCAAAATCAAATGCAAACTGAGAGTGCCTTGTGTGTTTTAAATGCTTAAATTGGTAGAGAGCAATATTTCTTAATGAATAGGGAGGGATATCTTTACAGAAGCAAATGAGAGGTTGATAGCAGAAAGTAATTGCACCGCTTTGATTAAGATACTCATTTTCATAAAATCACAGGGAAGCTGCAAGAAGGTTTTGAGTGAAATATATTCTTGATTTGCCCTAGACTATCCAGGAAATATGATTAAATATGGAAGTTCACATTGCTCTTTGAGTGTGAAGACATGTTGATATACCACTGATCATTGTTTCTTGGATGTCTCCTCAAGGGTTAGATGCAATGCACCAAGGAACTAGAGGTCCATCTCTTTAGGAAGTCAAATCTCTCAGATTTTATGTAGAGCTTGCTTCCTGTCATTTACATTTGGGTGCTGCTGCTTGTTTCTGTGAAAGGAGGCCAGCCTTTTTTTTTTTATTTTTGAACTTCCCCTGGATCTGCTACTTTAATAAATATTTTCCTCCCAAAACTGTGCCTAGTTTGGAGATTCATCCCAGTGGCATGTGGTTGATTACGACAGCATGTCAGACACATTATTCAAAAGGTGAAAGGTCTTTGACATCAGAATTGAGTTCAAACTTATAATTTGATCATAATTTCAGATGATTACATAGGTGTGTTATATTTATCAATTGTTTATATGTATATATATATATAATTTTTATATATATTTTTATTTGAAAGCACAGAGAGACAGAGAGAGCAAGAGAGAGAATATGAGCATGCTAGGGCCTCTTGCCAGTGCAAATGGACTCCAGATGCATGCACCAATTTCTGCATCTGGTTTTATGTGGTACTGGGAACTGAACACAGGTTGTTAGGCTTTACAGGCAAGTGTCTTAACAGCTGAGCCATCTCTCAAGCCCTGTATATATTTTAAACAGAATTTTTGAAAATAATTTTTACATATTTATGAGAGAGAAGTGAGTGTGGATGTGCCAAAGTCTGCAAACCATCTCCAGAAACATGTGACACTGTACATCTGGCTATGTCGGTACTGAGGAATAAAACCCAGGCCAACAGCCTTTTCAAGAAAGTAACTTTAATTGTTGAGCCATTTCCCCAGCCTCGTTTGTATATTTCTTGTGATGGGTATAAAGAGAGGTTTAAATATATGCAATGCTTTGAATATTATACTTCTCAGTACTTGAACTTATATGTGTTCTCTGAACAAGGCACATCTGTTTTGAAGATTCTGTAGAGTGATTAGAACTTCATGGTTTTGAAGAGCTGGAATGCTACAGATGGAGAGCTGAAATTATATTGGGCTATCTTTATTCTTGAGAATAGTCATTATCACCAACTGCTGTAACTAACCTAACATTCTTTATGGCTAACAGGTAAAGCCTCTGGAATATATTAACTTCACAGATTATCAGCTTGCACCAACATACCAGAAGAGAACATTATCAGATAGCCATTTTCCCACTTTGCAGTAACCTGCCTCTCTAAAGTTCTTACCAAAGTATCAGGAAAATGTATAGATTTATGACTTTCTTTTGTTCTATAATCCTGAAAGTTCATGTGACTACTTCAATTCTTTCTTTTGTTCTATGATTATGAAAGTTCATGTGACTACTTAAATGAGGTGATATGTCACTCAGAGTTCCCTGTCCATGGTCCCTCATATTTGGCTCAGAATAAACTATTTCTTATTCCCTTAGGAGAAGGAGATGTGCTATGCAATGTTTTAAAATCCTTATCTGATCATTTCAATATTTGCTTCAACTTTAGATTATCTCCTTAGTAGTCATTGAGAATGAGTTTTATTTCCCTGTTGATTTTTAAAAACTTTTGCAATATGTACTAGATATTTCAATATCATATTGCAGAAATTTTAGATCCTTTTATACTCCTTCACAATATGCTATTTTTGTTCATTGTTTTTTCCCAAAACAGAAAATTAATATTATTGGATTCTAAGTCAACATGATTGTTGTGGTCAGCTTTCTAGTTGCTGCACAGAAAGAACCCAAACAAAAGCGGCTTGTGGAGGAATGGGTTTATTTGGCTTACAGACTCAGGGGAGACTCCATCCTGTCAGTGAAAATGATGGTATGAGCAGAAGGGTGGACATCACCTCTGCCAAAGAACTGGAAACAGTAGCAGGAAGGTGTGCCAAACACTGGCAAGGGGAAGGTGGTTTATAATCCCCATAAGCCTGCCCCCAACAACATAGTTCCATCAAGGTTGTAAAATCCAAACTGCTATCAGCTAAGGATCAGTTACCCAGAACACATTCATTTGTTTGTGGAGGACACCTGGATCAAACCATGACAGTCCGCATCTGGCCCCCACAAACTAATAATCATAGATGATGTAAATACAATGTGTTCAGCTCAACTCTTAAGTTCCCACAGCTTTCAACTGAGCAGGTGAACGGGCAGCAGTTTCGACCCAAAGATCTTTCTGTGCCATCTTCATCTGCTCACACCAGTTCATCTTTAAGTAAAACAACCCTGCACAGGTTCCCAGGACACAGGCAGGCATAATGCAGCAAGCCTCTCACACAAACTGCTTCTGGCACAGTCCTGACCAAGTTCTTTTTCACACCTCTTAAGCCAAACCCTATAGTCCATAGTGCTTACTGCATTCAGGTCTTTTAATTCTGACCAGAATGCTACCATGAAGCTGTACTTACAGCACTGCAAGGCGTCTTTTAGGACGAGATTTCAAATCCTCCCATATTTCCCTGCAGATCACTTCGAAAGGCCAAAGCCACAAGATCAGGGTTCTAGCAGAAACAGATGACCCCACATTCTGGTACCAAAACTGTTGTGGTCAGCTTTCTAGTTGCTGCACAGAAAGAACCCAAACAAAGCGGCTTGTGGAGGAATGGGTTAATTAGGCTTACGGACTCGAGGGGAGACTCCATCTTTTTTTTTTTTTCCTTCGTTCTTTTTTCTTTTTCTTTTTTTTTTATTTATTTATTTTAATTTATGGTCCATAATGAGTTACAACAGCAGAGGGGTGGACATCACCTCTGCCCCTGCACTGGAAAAAGCGGCAGGAAGGTGTTCCAAACACTGGCAAGGGGAAGCTGGTTTATAACCCCATACGCTCTCCCCCAACAACACAGCTCTAGTGAGGTTGTAATTCCCAAACTGCCATCAGCTGAGGATAGATCATTCATTTGTTTGTGGGGGACACCTGGATCACACCATGACAATGATCGATAAAATCTCAACTCAGTTTTTTCTCCTCTCTAGTTCCCTCCTTAACTAAACTGTTTTAAGTCTGCCTCCTGCATATGTGATCTAGCAAGGGGTAACAGAGATTAGGAAATAGCCCTGGGCTGGTAAAAAATAGTATACTTAGATATTAATAAGAGACTCAGGCTAAAAATTAGAAAGGAGAGTGATGGAGCTGGTTTGCTTTGGTTAACCTGGTAAGCTTATGGGGGACCCCACAAGGGCACATATACCTGAATATACCACACATACTACACACACACATACACACACATTTTCAATGATAGTCTCATATTTAAGTGATCAACTGAGTCTCAACAAAGATATTGAATTAATTCCAGAAATAAAAACTAGCCTTTAACAAGTGGGGTAGAACAATCAAATATATTTATGGAAAATATAAAAACCTGGACCCTTATTTCACAACACATACAAAAGTATACTTATAATAAACCATTGTATTAACATAAATTAATATAAATGACCAAACTATTGAATTTAAAATAAAGGTAGAAAACTTTGTGTTATTGGACAGAAATGTATCAAAGTACCAATTTCTTAATAAGCACAAATTATAGAAGAAAATAATTGATAAGGTATACTGCAAATGCTCTTCAAAAGTAGCTCAGTGGTGAAGGGCTTGTCTTACATGATCAAATCCCTGGCTTTAATCTCCATAACCATAATATATATGTATATATATGGTTACATTTTATATATATATATATATATATATATATATATATATATATATATATATATAGATATAGATATAGATATAGATATAGATATAGATATAGATATAGATATATAGGTATATGGTTACATTATATATATTATATAAAATGCAATGTCTTTTCACAAACAATATTGTCATCCCAACTAAAAGAAACATTTAAATAATATAATCATAAACCAACCCACTTTTAAAAGTAAATTTTAAAAATTATTTGAAAGTACACTTTATAGAAGATATCTGAGTGGCCAATAAGTTCATAAATAGGCATAATAAATCTACTAGTTATTATGGAAATGTAAATTGAAACCACAGTGAGATCCCACTCCTTACCCACAAAAATTGCTGAAGCAGAAACAAAGACAACAGAGATTAATAAAGCCATGTGCTATTAAAAATGTCAAATAAATAGTTAAAAAATCACTCATCATTGGTGAAATACAAGTGAGATAATACTTTTTGGAAAGAATTTTGTTGCTTCTTTAAAAGACAATCATATATTTTCCATTTGACTCAGGCATACTTAGTGTTTTCCCAAAACATAAGATAACATAGGTCTATATGGATGTGTGTGTGTGTGTGTGTGTGTGTGTGTGTGTGTGTGTGTGTGTGTGTGTAACAACTACATTATCAATGTCAGACAAAATTGGGAACAAATCAAAGACCATCACGTTTAATGAATAACATGAATTACTATTGACATTGTGGGATACTATTATGTAATTGATGGACAAGGGACCATGGAAAATTTTTCATTGACACCCCCCCCCCCCCGGCACAGGCCATAAGGCCTGGCTCTGGTCTAACTGATGTCCTGCATTGAGGCATTGAGGGAAAATGACTTAGTATATGTACAAATGGCAAAATGAATTATTCACAGTTTGTCCATAATGGTGAAGAGAGGAATTCCCCATTGTTTTCTGCTTTGCCAATAACAGCGTTTTAACTTACAGAAAGATGAAACAAAGCTGGATTTGGATGTGACACCAAGTTACTAGAACTGGGAACTAAATCCTCAGGGCTCCAGGACAGGCCAGTTTTCACTCTCAGAGTGGTGGTACTTCCTCTAGGAATCCTAACTCCCAAGTCTTTCATTACAGTGTGACCACATGAATAGCATAAACTTGGTTGATGTTTGGATAGAGTTGCAGAAGTGAGTTCTTCACAGCAGGAGAATATTCTGAGTGTAGGTGAGGAGCCCACCATCAACAAAAGGAACTCTCAGAGAAATGAAGTTCAGATCTCTATATATACACAATGTCAGAGAGCAGATCAAAGTTATCCAATGCTAAAAGTTGAGGAGAGATAACAAAAGACAGGAAGAAAAATTGAGGGTATGGAATAAAACCACTATTTTTATGTATGTTAATTCTTTTCATAATTAGGGTTCAAACCTAGGGCATGGTACACAATTAGAAGGTAGGTGCTCCGGGCCATTGATATTATAAAAGTCCTTTAAATTTCTATGCAATCAATGCAATCACTATTTATTGGAAAATCTCTTCTACTAACCTTATCCAGTAAAGATTTAAAAATTCCTAGTGATAGTAGCTTTCCTTCCTACCCTAAATTTCTACTCAGCTCTATTCAGCCCATCAATTCATGGCACAGATCTTCCACTATTTCCCTGAAGAAGAAGATCTTAGTCATTGTATGTTGTTAGCAGGATCACTAGAGACTAGGAAAGTAAGGCTTTCTTTATACTGAGGGGTGAACCAAAATAGCAATTATATTCTGTATACATAATATTATACTAACCCATTTCAAGAGTCATCAAATAACAATAATTATGTAGGATGAATAAAAAAAGGAAAAAAAAAACTTTCTGAAGAAATGTTCCCCACTGAAATAGAGTACTCATAAAAAGTTTCAAATTATGCTTTTGAAAATGTTCTCATGTTTATAAATTGGGTATACTGGCAGTGATACATTCTGTGCAATTTTGTATTTGTTTCTTCTCTATTGAAAACTCAAAATGGATATTTCACCTCATTTAATAGTAGACATTTTAATTTTCTCTTGTCCACATATGATAGATCATGTAAGCTAAAATGGTATTATATTGCTATTCATAAGTGTCAGGAAAACTGATGTATGATATTGTTTTATGTCATCTTAGTTTTGTTCTCCTCTCCTCTAAACACAAATGCCCTCATCTTTAAAATGAGACAAATGATATCAGCTCTGTCTGCTGCATCGGAAGCTTGTGAATATCAAGTACCTCAGAGAGAGCATGAGGTGTGCTTAGATGTGAAATGGAATGGAATGAACATACTATCCAAGGTTCAAGGCCATTTTTTCATTCATATAATCAGTAACATAAATAACATAATCATTTTGTATACAAGAACTGTCTGCATCCTGTGTTATAGGACTCTACTTTGCATCTGATATAAAGACATGTAAACAGAGCACTGTACTTCAGACAAGGTCTGGTTCCAGAGAATGACTTGTGCTCAGCTCATTAAAATGCAAGGTTATCATTGCCTTTCTGGACCTGCTGAAAGTGTCTCAAGAGAATGCTGAAGAAACAGAAGAGTCCATTAGCTCCACCCAAAAGAAAGGCTTCAGTCAAAGGTAAGTTGATTAGCCTTGGAATGTGAATAACATAAGAGGTTTGATTTCAGATCAGAAGATCAGGAAGACGCTCAACAGTGAGGTCGTAGTCTGCTTGCAGGAAGCCAGTGGGCCTTTCTTTGCACTGAGGTTTTGCACTAAAAATATATACCTAAGTCATCGTTGCTACAAAGCTGTTGAAGTGGTCATAATTCTCAATAAGAGCCCCCTGAGAAGCTGGGGAGATGGCTTAGAAGTTAAAGAAGTTTGTTTTCATATCTGCTGACCAAACTTCACTCCTGAACCCCAGTTTGATCCTACCAACCTGAATTTGATCCTTTCAGCACCTAGAAAAGATGAATGTAAATAAGTACAAACATCTGTGATGCCAATGTGCCTAGTGTATTGGGAAGTGGGGATAGGAGAGTCTGGAAGCTGTGAGTCCAGCTAGGCTAGCTCATACAGCGACAGGACAGCTAGAGAACCCCTGTTTCAAAAGAGGTGAATGAAGAGTATGTATAGTCTGAGATTGTCTCTGACCTGCACACACACACACACACACACACACACACACACACACACACACACACACACACTCACTTCTGGTTGATTCAAAATAATGAATTTCCATCACACAATGCTTCTATAAAATGGTGTACAGCCAGCATCACTCTGTCAGTCAGAAGTATGGAACTCTGGAGCTATTCCAATTTTAAAAAATGTAAGCTCAAATGAGAGACATTTCCATGCTGAACTGCACAGCCTCAAAATTCCAACTCAGTATGAAAAATGTTAATTAAAAAGGGAAGAAATGTTGAAATATAATACTTTCAAGTAGTCTATTACATGGAAATGCTTCATTATTTCTTACTTCTTCCAGATTCAGAGCAAATAGGAAAATAGGACCTTTTTCTTCTATTATTTATCAACTAAAATTTTTACATTTCTACCACGTTATGAGAATTCTTAACAAGGAAAAGTGATCTGAGTGTTAATATTTGATAAAGAGCTTGGATTTTATCTTATAGGCAATGAGTATATTGGCAGGAAAGTGATACTTAAGACGATTTATGCAAATGATTATTCTGACAGATCAAGGTCAGCAGAAAGAAATAGGAATCAGGACAAAGTTGAAAAGAGAAGTGTATATATGAGTGAGTTAGTGACCTCCAAGGGAGAATGCTGGTCAGAGTAGTTAGTGGTAAGATTATGAACAGATTGCACTCAGGAATACTCAAAAAAATTCACTTGAATGTGATGGAGCTGCTATGAAGAAGCATACACTGGTGTGCTGTGTGTGACCAGTAGTACTGTTAATTAAGATATGACATATAAATTAGCTGGTAAGCCACAGAAGATAATGAAGACATGTTTACTTTCAAGAAGCTATGGTCCATTCATGTAAAGATGAAAACTTGAGACTTAGATATTATGTTGCTTGAGAAAATGAACTAACTAGAGATTTTCATGTGATCCCATAAATTTGGTTGAGATTATGTATGTAGTGGGATCGTTAAAACAAGAAGGCAGATATTAACAACTAAAGATGAAACACCAAAATAAAAAGAGAAATCTGAGAAAGAATGCTGTGCGGTAGGTGCCAAAGCAGTCTTAGAATTAACTAAATGATAATTTAAGAATGATGAGTGAGAAACTGGGTTTGATTCCCCAATAGTCATGTAAAACCAGATGCACAAAGTGGCACATGTTTCTGGAGTTCATTTGCAGTGGCAAAAGGGCCTGGTGCACCCACCAGTATGGACTTTCTCTTCCTCAAATAAATAAAATGTAACAGATGTAATTAATTCATAAATTGTGATCTGACTTCATTTAAAGGAGGGAACACATTGGTAAGAAGAGAGAATGCCAGGACTGCATTCTGAAGCCAGTCGAGGGAGATCATGTCTTGCAGTAGATAAAGATATGATTTTGTATTGATATCTTGCCTAATGAGTTGATACCTTAATTAATTTTCTTACAAAATGATGGCAATGATAGTTCCTATCTTATAAGTTAGCTTGGCCGAAGTATTACATGCATGTGAGGTATTATATTACCTTTTTAGTCTTTTTCCTATAAGAATACATACAAATGCATGTGTTAGCTGAGGATTACTTGTCATACTGAAGAAATACATGTTCTCTCTCTCTTCATGGGCAGGCATCTTCTCCAGAAATAGTAGAAGGCTTCTGAGTTGTCAATCAGGGCCTCTTAAAATTCCAAAGATAGGTCTTACCAAAGGTAAAAAGAAAGACTATCACTAGACATGCAGATCTGTTCTCCGTAAGAAAGATGTCCTCACACCATCATAGATATGACCTCTAAGTATGTATCTTCTTTGACTTTGAGGATCTGCATGCATTTACCTCTCTGATTGTAGTTTCCTGGACATAAACATCAGTGTAGAGGGGTTCAGAGTCCCAATGCCCTTGATGAGGTGCACATAGAGGAGCACATCATGGTTGCACAGAGGGGTTATAGCATTTAAAGTACTGTCCTTGACTTACCTCCACACAGGATGTGACATTAAATGCTCCCTTTGCATTTTCCCACTTTGTTCAGTCACTTCGATTAAGTTTATGATTCCACAGATATTTTCAATACACAATGCAATGAGCAGAGGCTTGCTGCTTCTATATTTTTAAGTGGCCTGATCTACAGTGTCTTCCACAAAGGACCATGGATTTTACTTGGCATCTTTCTTTTTTGTACTACATGTTGACAAATCTTACCAGTACATATTCATAGGGCACAAAATGTTGCTGTCTTGTTGACATAAAGTGGAATGATGAAATTAAGCTTACCTACTTCGGATTTTTTAAATCTTTTGTGATTAGGATATTGGTTTTTGGTAATTAATAGATGTATTTCAATGTGGCAACTGAAATCTAGCAGGGATGATAAGGTGATATAGAAAAGACCAATTTAAAGTTAAAAAAAGAAGAAAAGTACTAAGGAGAAAGAGAACAAAGATGAAGAGGAGGAAAGATAGGTTGTAGAAGGAATAAGAAGGTAAAGGGGGAGTGACAGGGAAAGGATGGAAGAAGAGGGAAAAGAAAAATAATGCTGCCAACCACCAGTACCCAAAAATATAAGCTTCACAAAAGTGCAAATTTGTAAACTCCATATACCTCTTAAGTGATCCTTGCACTATGGACCAGTACAGGGACCCCAACAACAATAATGTGCTCAGGCCAACATGGGAGCTCTGCCGAGAGTTGAGAGATAGGATGATGAGGCCTGGCTATAACACAGTAGAAGGAAAGCCTCTGATCCCAAAAGAGAAGTGTGAGCAATCTAAGCTAGGGTTGAAAATTAGAGAATAGTTGACACAGAATTGAAAAATACTGTGTATGTGTGCAATGGCATCCTAGAGAAAGTAGACTTCAATGTGTTAGCATGTGAGCTATGAAGATGGCTGTGATAAATACATAAACAGTGAAGGAGGGTGGACATGGAGCTGACCACAGTGAAGGTGGGTGGACATGGAGCTGACCACAGTGGTGGTGAGTAGACATGGAGCTGACCATAGTGAAGGAGGGTGGACATGGAGCTGATCATAGTAGTGGTGGGTGAACAAGGAGCTGACCACAGTGAAGGCAGTGGACATGGAGCTCACCACAGTGGTTGTGGGTAGACATGGAGCTGACCACAGTGAAGGGGGTGGACATGGAGCTGACCACAGTGGTGGTGGGTGGACAAAGAGCAGACCACAGTGAAGGTGTGTGGACATGGAGCCGACCACAGTAAAGGTGGGTGGATATGGAGATGACCACAGTAGTGGTGGGGGACATGGAGCTGACCATAGGAACATATTTCCCTGTTACATAAGATACTAGATATCTTGATTCTTATAACAAAATATTGTTTATTTTCTTAGTGTTATGGCCAAATTATTTGTGGGTAAACTACTACTTATAAAATATTTTGAAAAACCTTTTTGTGGTGACAAAATTCTCTAGTTTTAAATAATTTATTTATTTAAAAGTTATGATCTTCATTCCCTTTATTATTCTGTAAGTAGTCAAGACAGTAACTCTAGGCTTCTAAATCACAGAGCAGGTGCACTGGCCAAACAGATGGTAGCCTTAGTGAGAGTGGAGATTCTGATTTAAGGGGAAACAAATGTCCGAAATGATGTAAAATAGAACCAGGCATCCCCTCTTTGACGAACTACCTCTACCTTTGTGGTAGGCAGACTTTCATTGCTATATCAAAATACCTGCAACACACAGCTTAAAAAGATTAAAAGTTGATATTGGCTCAGTTTTGCAGGTTTCAGTCAGTGGTCATTAGGTCCCCCCCCCAAAAAAAAAAGCTTTGGAGCTTTTTGCTAGACAGCACATCATAACATGAACACAAGTTCATGGAACACTCCTCCAATGGTTTCCCCAATGACCTAAGAACACACAGCAGGCTCTACTTCTTGAAGTTTCTTCCAGCTTTTTCACCTGGAAAGGAATTGAGTCTTTCTCATATGGGCCTCTAGGGACCACAGTATTCCACTCTGGACCAAGGACTCCTTATTAGAGACTTGTTCTCAAGGCAACCCAGAGAGCATCCAACTGAATTTATCAGGCAAATAAGAAATGAAGCACAAGAACAGAAACACCAATCATAGTAGTACAGAAATGTTCTGTCTTGTGACAGTGTATTTATTTTTGAGTTTGGTATAGAGGCAAATTAAAACCTTCCTCTGATACTTTTGACTATTCTTTTTTTAATAAATTTTTTTATTGTCCATAATGAGTTACAACATTTAGTGGGCAAACAATGAGTTGTTATCCCCAATTCCCCACTGCCCTCCCCTCCCCCCTCCACTGGATAACCTCCTCCATGGGCCTTCTGGATCAGTCCTTGTGACAGGGGACCATGGATAGGCTAGTAATCAGCCAGGTTCTCCTGTCCGTACCTCTTCAATTTCTCTGTTAGTACTAGAAGATAAATAAAATCAAATAAATGTTGCTTTGCTTTTCATGGTTATTTTTAATATCACTGAAGTATCTATAACTCTATAATCTTGGAAGTATATTGTAACAACACCAAAAAAGATAATGATATATTTTTTCTTTGTGAAATGCACATACTTTTGGAACTTTTTAAGTGAATTTAAGATAAGATAATTTCATTATATAAGCAAGTGAACCATACGTTGCTATTATCTGTAAAATTTGATTAGAGAAACTTACAATAAGAAGAAAATATAGCATTTATATTTTGATGTTGCTATACCAGGGTTCTAGACTCAAATTTCTTCTGTGACCTTGACCACTTTGCTCATGCAATCCTTGTCTCTCTCTCTTTTTTTTTTTTAATATTTTATTTATTCATTTTCAAGCAGAGAGAGAGAGAGAGAGAGAGAGAGAGAGAGAGAGAGAGAGAGAGAGAGAGAGAGAGAGAGAGCACCAGGGTCTGGCTTATGTGGGACCTGGGGAATTGAACCTAGGGCCTTAGGCACTGGAGGTAAGTGCCTTAACCGCTAAGCCATCTCTCCAGCCCTCTCTTTTACCCTCTTTTACTATATAGTTTCTGAATATTCCACAGGAATTTAACATCTGACCTGTCCCCCATAAGTTATGCCATGTTTGAACATTGTGTCAGATATTACGGTGATAAATGTGATGACCATAACTTGAAAATCCCTTTAGATTATTAAGGCAGCAAGAACAATTCCATAGGCTTTACACTACTTTTATCCACAAACACCAACTTTAAAGTCACATTTCAGGTTTCTTTGTGATTAAGCCTACCTTTCTTGTTGAAGCAGAATAGACACCAGCAAGTGGACACTGAAACTTATATATGTCTTTGGTTGTTTCTCTTTCTTAAAGTATTTCTGGTATGAGAAGTGATATTTTCAAAATTTAACCAGAATGAATCTTTAATATTTTATGACAGGGGAAACAATTCAAGCAGTAATGGTGCCTAGACTGCTTTTCAAATCTGTAGGTTTGTCTAGATTGTTTTCATTAGGGGTGACTACCAAAATACCTTCAATTATTCTTATATTTACACGAGTGTCTGGACAACACATGCACATAGCCACATAACTTGGAAAAGAGGAATGCGAGCAAGTGCTGGAATGTATATTTTCTTCTTTATGCTTTTCTATTTTTCCAGATATCTTGCATCATTTTTATAAGAGATAATAGAAAAGTCACTTGCTATATGGGAACATTATGCATAGGAAAACTTGACATATTTCTAGTATAATTTTTTGATGAGTCAGCACCCTAAATAAGCTTCTGAATATCTTCATCCCCATATTTGATTTTGTAAAGTTCAAGACTTATAGGAATATTGCCTTATTTATCTATCTATAGCTATCTATCTATCTATGTCTGTCTATCTATAATCATCTATCTATCTATTTATCATCTACCTACCTACCTAAACTCTATATAAAGATAGATTAAAAATAAAAATCTTTGACTAGTTGCATTTTTATTATTTTGCTTAGAATATGTTTTTGCCTTAGGGAAGATTGATTTCTTTGTTAAATTGTATTTGGTGATTCGACGTTATGACTTTTCTCCAGATAAGTTTTTTAATTCAAATTCTTTTAAAAATAGAAAATTACATTAACATACTTTCAATTTACTGTTGGTTTCAAAGAATTAATCAACAGGTTTTCTTCTAAAGGACATAGTGATTAACTATTCAGTTATCTGTGGTTCAAATCTGTCCCTAGAATCTGGCAAAATAACATCATTCATTTAAGAACTCATTGTAAATTGAATTGGTTCTTTAAAAATTCTATTTGGATGATTTAGATCTGAGGAAAAAAAGAAGTATCACAAGTATACAAAGTCAGGTGTGTTGAAACTTGAGTTTAATCCTAGAATAGTGAGACCCCGTAAAATACACACACACACACACACACACACACACACACACACACACACACACACACACACAATTAATTTAAACTAACAATGTTGGTCAAAAGTTTTGAAAGTATGTTATAGACAATTGGTTGTTGCCACATAATTTCTTCCCCCTCCTCCCCCCATTTCCTCTTCAAAATCACACAGACATGAGAAGCAGCCAGAGCTCTATCCCTTGCCAATCTCTGGCACTTACATTCCTTCTGCTGTTCTGGGTTCCCTGACCCTTGGAAGGGGTGATAGATATGTAGTGTTTAGAGCTGAGTACACAATGGCCACTCATTCTCAGCACTTTGACCAGTTATGAGACTATGCATTAATTATCACCCCCTGAGTAAAATTGAAAAAAAAAAAAACCTTGGCAAGGGGTAGAAGAAGGAAAAAGAAGAAGTTTTATTTTCCTAGGCCAACAGCTTTAAAACTGAAGTGGAAAAATCACCTATTACGAGTATTATAATATAACTTTTATTACTCAAAGCCCTAATATGAGCTTAAAATTAAAATTAGTAGTTGATCCATGCTTTTTTGAGAATTCAAGTATCTCAAATATGTTCCCCAGGGAGATACATTTACTTTATCCATCACTACTTAAAACAGTTCTCATATTACATATCCTGTAATTGCACAGCACATGCTCAGAAAATATCTCAAAGAATGATACATGCCCACATTGTGTTCGCAGATGCTTACAAAGTGACTCTGTGAAGTTTTTAATGGTCACAAAGCTCAGATCACTTGTAATGTTAACTCAGGCTTAACATGTAGTTTCATTTGCTTCATAAAGTATCATCCACACGCTCATCATTTACAGAAATAACCTTCCAATTTCTCTTGAGAATTTCTTCCCTGGAGAAAGGCCTTTACAAAAGGCGCTGTGCCATGAGGAAACCACTGTCATGTGTCTTCTGCCTGGATACATTCTAGTGCTTTCTAGAAGTTCCCTAGCATTCTCTTTTGAGCCATGCCAGGTCTCCAAATCAAAATTGCACCATGATGCCTCTGTTTTTGTTTTCCTTGATCAGTGCAAGGGGAAGAAAATGGAATGGGTCTTTCAGAGAGATGTTTAAGAGTGACATGTTGCTCAAGGAAAGATAATCTTCTAATAATTATAAAGTTGCTTAAGTTCTTGCTGCCAGTTCTCTTTTATAAACAATTGGTGTCTGATGAGTACCCAAAGGGCTGAAATGTTGACTGCGTATTTCTTCTAAGTTTACAAAATAAAACAGTACAAACAGACAAAGCATGCGAAAGAAATGGCCCCATCCTTTGCCAGAGCTCAGGTTAAAATTTAAGACAAGGATAAAACAGAAAACAGGTTACAGATGTGTGGTACCCTATTGCTACTTTTATTTTTAAACATAAAGAAATATCTAAAAGATTATATATATATATATATATATATATATATATATATATATATATATATATAATGAATCAATATATCTTAGACTATCAAACAATATGGTAGAGACATAGTAGTGTTCACTATTTCAATTTAAAAAAACATAGATTTAAAATAATTGCATTTCCCACAACCAGGCTTATATACAAAAAATCTCAAAGATCCAGTAGCTTAATTGACGAGAAGACACTGGTGGCAAAATTTCACGGGGGTGAAAAGAGATCTCCACACAGAACTGGCCTCAATTCTGATTACAAAAATAATAATAGAGGAACTGTCATAGGAAAGATGTGTGTGTGTGTGTGTGTGTGTGTGTGTGTGTGTGTGTGTGTGTGTGTGTGCAGGGAGAGGACTCAGTACAAACTGACCTGACAGGACTCTTGCAGAACATTAGGCTGTTTTGCTAAACCTGGGTGAATCATGGCAGGTACTGAATGCCCAGATATACAGGAGATAGAAAAGTCTATAATAGAATAGGATGAAATTTCTTAGAAATCATTAGAATTAAATTCATTTAAGCTCTTCAACTAAAATTGTTTATGTAATTTTTACCTAGTTACTGATTATAAAACCTTCATTTGTTGCTGTTTTTTTTCAATGATACAGGATTACAAATGAGAATGCTCAGTTTTATCACTTCCTTTTCCTTGAACCAAAATAACATCATTTATCAAAAAAAAGTCTTTTGGTAGTGTATCGCTTAGCAATGAATAGCTCAAGCAAGGCCTTGTTTAACGAACCTCAATAATACCAAGAGGCAGAAAAGGATATGAAAAGAAAGAAAATCTGGACTAAGTATTTTCTAGAAATTAATTTAAGACATTCTTCTCCCTTGCTTCTTCCAACAAATAATAACAGTTGAGATTCTTCCACATGGAATTGGCCTCAAGCAGCCCATGAAATACAGAAGTGGCAGGAACAGAATTTCAGTTTGTTTTAAAGACATCTAACTGTACTGGTACTAAATATGTGAATATCCGTATTTAAACATGAAATGAGGAAAGACAGGCTATTAGGAGAAAAATGTAGAATCTCATTAAAAACCTAGTTTGAAGGCTGAAAGAATATTTGGATTATGAG